>JAKSZP010013237.1:0-200641 GCA_022478985.1 Massospora cicadina
AAAAATCCCAATACATCCCCCCTCTTGCCTAGATTTTTCAGCGCGAAAAGGGCTGGGGCATGAGAACACCGCATCAGACACTCAGTCAAATACTTCATTGGTTCAAGCGGAGTACCCTTGTCAATACTCAACGCTTCTTGGGATGACCTTCAGTATATGGCGCTCTTCCTCTTCCTCCTCGCTACCACCTTCTCAGAGCGCAGTCCCCACGAACTACTGTCATGCTGTGCTGATTGATTTACTCATGACCATATACAGTCCTGGGTTCCAGTTTTCCCCCATCAGGGCATATGACCCGCTGTCATATTCAGGATTCTTAGTCCTTGCATCCTTCATTTACTGATTTTCTCCTCATCCTAGACATGAGACTATTGGCGTCATTGTTTTTTTCATGGCTCTATTAAGAATATTTTTATTCGCTCTGGTTATTTCTCTCATAACCTCTTGGCTTATATCATTCTTAATTCTTCTGGAGAGCTGATCTCATTAATTTTAGATTAATTTCCCCTAAATTGGAGCTTAATGGATTTTAGAGTGCATAATGTCAACTTCCATATAAGTCTGACATCCCCCCTCTCATCCAGCTCATATGTCAAATTATGAGTCATGGTATCAACAGCTACTAAACAGTTTGTCTGATCAAGATTTTTGGCTCTTCTAGCAGATGAGTCAGGATGCATGGCGGAACCTCTTTTATGGTCCTTCCAGGACTCATAAACCTAGTCTGGCATCAGCGTCCAGTTCTTCTGTCAATTCATCAGAAAGAGTAACTAATCCCTCTGAAACCAGGCTTGCAAACGTTTTGAACAACTCTCAGCCAATTTTTCCTCTGCCTTTAATTCTAGAGTTGGATTTCAAAACTCTCCTGGATTTGGCTCCTTTTGCTGATGCACCAACCATCATCATAGATGCTCTGGAGATTATGCCATTAACTCTTGATTGTTTGTTTCTTGCCAGGTCAGACCTGCTTCCTGAGTTCCTCTTCTGACTCAGAAATTTTTTACAAACCAGCTGTTCTAACTACCAATTCTCTCCATTGGTAAAGAATTCACTTCAAGCTCCCCTACGCTGAACTCCAGGCCCAATTCACCAAGGCTTTGTCCCTAGCGCTGAATCCTTCTGTTCTTAATAACATCCTGGATTGGGATACCACCACTTATGTTCTTTACTTTCCTGGCCAAGTTCTTTGAAGTTGGTCCACAAAGCTTCCAGCCTCACCTGGGCCTCACCGTTCCTTCAGCTTCAGCTTCTGAGAAGCCCATAGTTGTCACTTTCAGGATGCCATTCACTCCCTGAATGACTATCTCTTTGCTGACACTTCCCATCAGTATCTTCCGCTGATGGCTTTAATAGGGGGCATGATTTGGCAACCCCTGTCAGCATCCATTGTTTGTTGACAGCCCATATGTCCAGTGTTCTTGATGAGGCCCATCGTTAGGAGCTCAAGACTAATCTTCCAGCTCTAGTACTGTATTGGCATTACTTAGGGTTATTTGCCGATTGCTTCTTTTTATACTATTGCTTTCCTCCCCACTCCAGGGCTTCACGATTGGCTTCATCCAAAATCTCAATTTCCCTTCCCCTAGTCACTTTCTCACAGGGCTCTGCATCCGCTCAAAGAACGTGGTTTCATGTAGGTCTAGCCCTTGCTAGCGTCTGATCTCACATTGATTTTAATGGGCTGTTCATTCCTACTGCGATCCATCTCTCTCCCCCAAGAGGTGACATAGGCGGTATCACCCCATATCAAGGAAATTAATAAAAATAAAACTTATAAAAATATATCAGTTTTTTTCTATATTCATTTTATAAAATTTTTTCTAATATCGTTTATCATTTTTTTATTTTTATTCTTTTTTACCTGAGACTTGACCTTATTTCAGTTTAGCAGTCCATCTTTTTATTTTACCCCCAAACTGGGTCCTGGGTACTTAAACCTGCCAGTTTTCTATGATCCAGAGGTTCTTTTTTGAACTTAACCATAGAGATTGGTTTAGAGGTCCTTTTTTGGACTTGACCTAATCATCAAAACATGACTAAAAAATGGTTCATTGGTCCTTTGGGAACATTTTTAATTTTTTCCTTGAACCATTACTTCAGATACTTACCATGGACTTGATTCACAACTCTTCCATCTAAGAGATTCTTGAGGAGTAGGCATCAGTCGCCGTCTTGGAAATAACTTCAAATGGACCCAACCACAACACATCTATTTTTCTTCTTCTGAAACCATGAATATCACAATAAGCTACTATTTCGCCAGTTTAATATTCTGCTAAGGCTGGTTGGTTCTTATCATCCATCGATTTTGCTCATATCCTTTTCTTCAAAGCTGTATCAAATACTTGTGATTGCATATTGATCAGGATATTTGTCAGTCAGTTCAAGTACTGTTCAGTAGTCATCCCCAACATTGCTTACCACTGAATATAAAATTGGTGGCAACGCGGGCTTTCTTCATTACAAAAGCTCAAATGACATCTTTTTCGTCGCCATATGATGACTAATATTGCAGGAAAATGT
The DNA here is from genome assembly GCA_022478985.1 of Massospora cicadina. NCBI lineage: Eukaryota > Fungi > Entomophthoromycota > Entomophthoromycetes > Entomophthorales > Entomophthoraceae > Massospora > Massospora cicadina. Next base: position 2,524 of record JAKSZP010013237.1, read on the forward strand.
CACCAAACTCAGTATGTTCCCCACATGAGAGTTCTTCCTGCGACTAGCTTCCTCAGTGTCGCGGCCAGCGTTCCATTCCTCATTCTACCAGTCCATTCATCTCCAGCTGGTAAGGTACTGACATAACTCCTCTGATCCCCAATATCTCATTCAATTTTGGGATCACATGAGACATGAAGTTGGTCCCATTATTGCTAAGCAGGACCTGAAGACATTCATGTCAGTATACTAATTGATCCAGGATGAACCTCGCAGTGCTGATAGCATATATTTTCGTTAGGGCTTTTGTCTTGACCCATCTCATTGGATGGTCGATGGCAACTATGATGTACTTGACTCCCCCTGTGCTCAACATTAGAGGTCCCATCATGTCAATGGACACCGTGTGCCAGGCAATTCATGGCGGACCAGTTGGTATTCAAATGTATTTTTAGTGGTCTTTGCAGCTGGCACTCCATGCAACAAGCTAGATAATACGCAACATTGTTGTTGATGGATTCCCAGTAATAGCACTGGTGAATATGATTGGTTGTTTCCCTCAGTCCTCCATGCCTGACAACCTTGTGCTCTGCTTGCACTATAGCTGCTCTTTACAACAGCTTCAGGAATAATAACCTCTTCCCGTTGATAATCTTAAATACTTGTCCATACATAATCTTAGTGTTTTCCATCACTTTCTGAAGCGCACCTTAAATTTCACAGGGCTTGTCCCCAATTTTTTCGTCGACCATTCTCTGGAATAGCTCATCCGCCTGTGGGTATACCATCTGGACCATTGGTAATCACGATAAGACATCCACATTCTGGTGAGAAAATCCCACTCTGTGAACAATCTCATAATCATAAGCCTGGAGCTTAAGTGCCCATTGGGCCAGTCGTCCTTCTGGCTCTCTCAAATTGTTAAGCCAACGCAATGAAGAGTGGTCTTTCACCACCTTAAAGTGCGTTCCATGGATGTACACTTGAAACTGCTTACATGCATAAATGACTGCAAGGCATTCATGCTCAATCAATGTGTAGTTCCTCTCAGTGGCTGAGAGTGTCTGGCTCACATATTCCACCAGATGTTCGTCCCCAAGTTTGTCTACTTGGCTTAATATGGCGCAACTTAACATCAACGAAGCATCAGTTTGAATAATAAACTCCCAATTGAAAGTTGGATATTTCAGAATCAGAGAATCTATTAAATACTGGTGTAGCTCATCAAAGGAGTCCTGGGCCTCTTCATTCCACACGAATCCTTTTTTTGGATCCTTCAATAAATGGAATAAAGGCTCAGCTATTTGGGCGAAGTTCCAAATAAATCTTCTGCACTATCTAACCATCCCAAGGAACACTTGAATGTCTCAGACACTCTTCAGAACAGCAATCCATTCTATGGCTTCTATCTTCTGGGTTTGTGGCTGCAATCCACAACAGTTGATTATGAATCTCAGATATTCCAACTCTTTCATAAAGAAGTGGCACTTCCTCAGCTTAATCTTCAGGTTAGCCACGGACAGTCACGTAAATACTTCTTTCAAGTGGTGTAGGTGATCAGTAAACGTACTACTGAGAACGTTTATATCATCCAGGTATACCAGGATGCACAACAACTTCAAGTCGCTAAGTATCACATCCATGGCCCTTTGAAACGTTGCAGGCGCATTACATAGATCCTGGGGCAACCTTGTCAGTTGGTATAGCCCCTGCACGGTAAGAATTATGTATTTTTCCTGGTCTTCCTTTGGCAAATCAATATGCCAGTATACTGAGATCAAGACTATTGCAGAGAAATACTTTGCTTCTCCTAATTAATCTAGCACATCATTGATCCTTGGTAGGGGATACAAATTCCTTATCATAATTTAATTCAGCTTCCGGTAGTCAATCATCACCTGGTTGGAACCATCCTTTTTCTTCTTATTCACCATATGATTTCTTTGAGCTTATTACCCAACACGGTTTATTTTGTAGTCTCTTTAGCTCCTTAGTTTCCCTTTGTGGGATTCAGTTTGTGTACCAGATTGGATTTGAAGTTTCTATTTGGGGCATCAAATGTCGCTCCCAAAATCTTCAAATTATCTACCATTTGTGAGGTAGTTATTTCTGTCACAAACACAGAAGAAATCATGTGATGCAAATTGTGATAGGGCTGAAGGGCCGCTTGAAAGGTGATCTTGGCATCAAAGTCGTCCAGTACTTTTGCTACAACCAGGATTTGTGACTCCTGGTAAAACCAATCTGCGAAGCTAGCTAGAGACTCATCTTTATGGAATTGAATTCTTAAAATTTCCTGTTTGCGCTTTGACATGCGCGTTGGACTCCTAAACTCTTTCATAGTGGCCGACTTTGCCTCAGCATAAAACCAGCTGTCCCCCTCCAGGTGAGGTAACAGTAAGTTCTGAATGTCAATGTCTAGGCAATTCATGACCGTCAACACCTTTTGATGATCCCCATAGCCATACATGGTCATGTCAAACAGTTGGAAAAATGCTGGGCGCTATCCTGATGGAACGTTGGCAATTTTGTAATTGCCTTAAATTCCTTCAAGGTATCTATGACTGATTTTCTAAGTTTGGCCACTCAGCTAACTTGAGGAGTGACTTCAGGTATCATCTCTGAAATGGCAGCAAAAGTGAGCGGAATGTTCCTTAGGGTATTTGACTTCCCAAGTATCATGCAAGGATTCTATCTTCAGCATTGCTTGCCATATCCGGCTCACAAGCACATTTGTGAGCTTTAAGTTCCTCCATCTGTTTGATTAGTCACTCTATATTCGCGCCAAAATTTTTAAATGAATGCAATCCGCTTCTCACTCCGTTTTTAGGTATAAGACCTTTCAAACGAGGTCCCCTTCCTTCTTCTTCAACAAAGTTACTTTCCTAAGTAACTCGTTCCTGAAGCTTACAACATTATCTATCCCTTCCTCCACCTTGGCGACTCGTTCCTCCAAGGCCACAAATTTCCAATTGTCCACTGAGTTTAGGGCATTCTGGTTCACAGTGGCTAACTTGGTCCACAGTTTGCATAACTCATCTTTGTATGACATTCTTATAAAAAATCTCGAACTCAACCACCCCTGTAGTGAGCACCAATTTATAAAATTTTACTTAAATGGTTATTATTTGCAACAACCCTAGCAACCTTTTTATTGCACAAATTCAGTTTTTTTGTGCACTTTATCATATTATACAATATTTTAGATTATCGTTTGATAATAGTATGATGACTATTATCCATAGTTGAGTATGAATTCTTGTATCTCAGCCTAACACTCAGCCAGTATTTATGATTAAATACTTGTGATGTCATGATCATAGGGATCCATTCACTTGTTCTGTCCAACCTGATCTTCTCTGAGATTCCCAGGTGACAGTCTCTTTGGTCCAACACACAGTCAGCAGCAATCCCTGATTATGTCTCCTTCTTCTCTAGATCCCCGCTCAGATCTTTAATCTTTTCTCTAAGAGTATCCAATTATTGCACACAGCAATAATATCCTTGAGAAGAATAGCATTATGGAAGCTGATGATAGTTTGCTTCTTAAAATATATACTGGCTAAAACAATAGAACTATATAACTCTTTTCTCTTAATTACTATTTTCTCATAATTACTGTATTCTCATAATTTTTGTTTCTTATTGTAGTGAATCCTAGGGAATTTATACTGGGAATTCGCGCATCTAACCCTCAGTTGACACCTCTTTAATGAAACGGCAGCTGTTGCTATTGAATCACCCATCCTTGTCTCAACAGCGATGGTCTTTCTCATCCTGGCTAGGATTCCGTTGTTGAACATTCTCAAGACCTAAATGGAAAAGTTGGAAAACGTGTCCCTAATGTTTTCCTCTTGATCCAAGCGAACAAAACATTTTTGGCTAGCAACCTGCTTAGGTAATGGTACTTATTACCCATTAAGGCAGGTCACACATCAACTGATTAATTTGCTAATTGCAGGTGGCATCACTCAGATCACAACTTGCTATTCATTCCCAATCATTCAGTGATGAAACTTGACTGATCCAATTGGTACACCTAATAGTTAATCACTATCATATGCCCCTATTTTGTTGGCAACTCCACCCGATGATATCTTAAGTATTTATCTGGATTGATCCCTGATGGATACATTTTAGGAAAATATCTTAAAATACCCTGAATGTAGTTACTCTGAAAATTGGGCCAAAAAATTTCCAATTCACTTCACCTTAGGTAATTTTCCCCTAGCGATTCCTGGTAAATCTAGCAGGCTGGGAATATGAGCAAAAATACCAACAGGGCGCCAACAGCGCCAAACATTGCCAACTACTATTTGATTATGCAAAGTCCTCTGGGGTTAGTCTGATAAAACCACTCAAAAAAGCTCCATGACTGGATATCCAAAAAAGACCAACAGGTAATTGAGGTATGCTAACCCTTAAACAACCTTTATTTCTATTTAGGCTATAAAAAGAGCCCGCCTACAATAGCTCATCTGGGGAGCAACTGAAAATGCTTCCCAGGAAGGGAATGTCAGGGTTAAAATTCCAAAGTGAGCTTCAGAATTGGCAGGCGCGCCTTAAAAAGGCTGCCCTTTGGAAGCCTCACTAAATCATTGATTAGGCTCATACAAGCCTAATATACAAATTGGGTGAGGCACAACCCAGAGCCCAAAACAACCAAGCCAAGGTTTTTAAAATGATTCAACTCAGATTTCTAAAATCTGAATCTAAGTCAAAATGCAATGATCAGGACAAACTCAATTGTTACAGATATTGATATCAGTGATCTGTCAATTGATGATGATGCACAGGACCAGCTTTAGCAGATGGTCAGATTAGATGTCAAAGCTGTAACCAGGCCCAGAACGAAGAGAATTGACCCCAAAATAATCTAGGGGCTGCTCACCCATAGGCACACCAACTAGTGGATAAGATCTGATCTTCTGAGAATCCAGATGACCTGACTGAGGTCAAATTAGATGCGGAAATTCTGTCAACCCCCTAAGTGCGATTAGAAATATTTTCAAATTTGTCAGTGAAAATAAATCAAACCCTCAATTTGACAAATAATGCCACTATACACTCAGTATATACTTAGTAATTCTTTGAGTGCAAATATACTGATATACTGGTCAATAAAGTAGGTGCAGGCGATTATTGACAGCGGAGCACCAATTAATATTTTCTAACCAAGCTGGTAAAGAAAATGAGTTTTTCACCTGATTTGGAACATAATAAAGAAATATGGAATCGCCAGCCCAAACATAATTATCTCCTGTGGATCATATTGCGCATTACCACTCATATTTGGATCCCTGGTGATATCCGCCTCAGCTATAGTTTTTGGCAACCAAAACTACGACATTCTAATTTTGACCAAGTTTCTAAGGAAATATGGAGTTAAATATAACTTTGAAGATTTTTATTGCCCATATTGTATCAAATGCTACCTCTGTTCTATCAGAGAGGTGGGGAAACTACACACACTAGGAGGAACAACTTCATCAATATTATCTAAAACGATGGAATTTATTAATTTTCTATCAATTGGTTGGCCAAAAACGAAGAGAAATGCAAACAGAAATCCTGGAAAATCAGAGGTATTCTGTTATGAACCAAGATGTCAGACACCATACTACCAGGATTGTAGATTATAGTGGATACAGGATAGATGTTGTAAATCTATATGACTGGACGACAAGCCACAATTATGACCAATGAATAATTGGAGAAATTCCGCTGAAGATTCAATAGGCGGTATCCACCGAGGATGTTTCAGAGCTATAAGTACTCAATCACCTTAGGATGAGGCAATAATGGGTTATAACAGGTCATATTGGATTGCCTTCAAAATAGGGCGATAAGGCGATGTCAACATTCAACAAAAGATAATTTAGATTGCCTCAAATCATGGTGATACAGAATTAAAGAACAACAAGCTGAAACCAATGAGAATATAGAGAAACAAATAAACTAAGCAAAAGAGTCGGTACTGACTAAGGTTGCTGGGATATCAGCAAAACAAAGGGATTGACAGAAGGAGGTTTTATAAGAAAGAAAGAAGGAAGTAGGAAGGAGTGGACTAGAAGAATCCACCAAGTTTATTATATTAAAATAAATTTTTTTTTGGGAAATTGCTCCCTTTTTATTATAATTGGTTGTTTACAAAGTGTTCCAAGGAGCCAACGATCATCTTTTGTCCATTCCAATTGTTCAGTGGGCGAAACCCTGTGCGATTAAACCCCTTTGGTGGATATATAGGATAACACCGAAAAACAACAGTGGTGCTCACTACAGGGGGCCCATTGATCAATTACAATATAATGAAAACTCAGTCGCTGGCTATGTCACATCCAGGTTGCTTTGGCAAGGACTTGCATGACACGCTGGGCTCATTGCATATGAGGAACTAAAACTGCCTTGGATAAAGTGCTCAAAAGACAAGATGAGCTTCTCCAGAAGGTTTACAGTGATAAGCTGCTGCCATTTGATTTTGAAGGAATATTTAAGGGTTCTTTTGATGATTTGAGTTTGCAACTGAAGAAACTTTGGATTGACAGAGGGAAAAACTATTGATCTAGTCCTTGGATGTTGGAAATGCTGATCAAGTCGTTTGCTACCTTTCAAATAGCTACGTTACATACCAAGAAGTTAAGGAGATGGTGATGCAGTTGTTCAGTGGAACTGCAAAGATGTTGCAGCGGAAAGCTAATTCTTGACCATCAGGTTTCAGTGAAATGAGACCCTCACCGCATTTGTTGAATGATTTATTATGGAAGCATATATGTTGATTGGGTCAGGGATTTTATCAGAAGTTTATGTGTGCATTGCCATAGCCTTGGCAGTGAAGCCAGACCCCAAGCTTTACAATGTCATGGCCCTGTTGTTGGAGAACAATGTGCCCCTTCTTAAACTTGTTCAGTTCTTACATCAATTAGCTGTAACTTTCCCTCTACTCAATATTGAACAGATTCAAACTGTTGCTGTTGTCAACCCTAATCATGTTGGGGAATTAACCGGTTGGTGCAGGTTCTGCCAGGTTACTCACTGCAGTCCAACGTCCATTCCATAACTGCTGATTGACAAATGGCCAACTACCACTTTGGCCCTAGATACGCTGATTAGCAGCAGGTGTTCTACCAATTTGGGTCTGGTTACTTTAATCCTCTTCAGAACAACCTTCCAAGTGAGCCATCTTATATTAAGCACAGACGTAGGTCTTATGGGGTGTGTTGTTTTAATTGCGGTCACCCTGGGAACATGGGATGATGGTGCCCCAAGCAACGGAACCCTTACGAACAACAGGATCAATTTTATCAGGGAAAAGTCAGAGCGGAGTAGAGATGGGACTCTCTACTTCCACTATATCAAGTTTAAACGTCCCCCTGAATCTACTGTATTAATTGCAGCAGAAGCCCCCCAGTATGACGATACATTCCTCTACCAACAGCTGGTTGAGGAAGTAAATTTGTTGACCGAAGCACAGGCCAAAGAAATGGTGGACATAGGGTCTCCAGAGTGATCAAAGCCTTGCGCTTGTCAGATGTTTGACCAAAGTCCGTCTGACCAATTAGAACTTTTCGCAGATGCTTTGTCTCTGAGAGGAGTAGAGGTCGCCCTTCCAGTGGATGATATTGTAACACGGTACCCTAAACTTGGCGCAAATATTATAAGTTTCCTGGGAAAACATGAACCACTGAATGTACATGTAGTAAATAACCGGCATTCATCTTACTAGGAGTGCACTTACTGTGACATTGTGGTAGCCAAAACCCAAGTATGAGATATAATCGATACAGGCGCTCCTGATGACATTGTCTCCACTAAGTTAGTGGCGAGGTTGTCTTTAAAACCTGACATAGACCACCAGATGGTGTACAGGACTTCTGGAGCAGAAACCATGGTCTATGAGGGAGCGTATAGCGCGCTCCCTTGCAGTTTGAATCCGTCGTTGTTGTGGCTCCAGTGGTGGCATTACCAAATAGCAACTACAATCTGTTGATTAGGACTGCCTTTATGCGAGACTATGGGGCTGTCATTGACATGATGGATGAGACCCTAGACATTATGGGACATCAGATCGCATTTATATCACCTCCAGTGGATGCCAATGAGCTACGTGCATATGGGACAGATCAACCTTGCCTACAGCGATGGGGTTATTCCAGTGCGCTATCATCAATTAAAAAGGAAAACTTGGGCCCTTCCCCACTAGATATACGAATATCAAGGGCTACCGCTTAGAGCAGCTAGAGCTATATCCATTCCCTCTGGACATCAAGTAATAGTAGACACTGAGTTAGAGGTGGAAGTGAAAGATGGGCTCTATGGGGAGATCATTAGGACTTATCAGCAATTGTGGCTTGAGCCCCATGTGGCTCCAGGAATCATACTTCCAGGCCATGGGAGATCAAGGTGTTGATAACAAATCTTCAGAATATACCAATTTGAATCCGCCGGCATCAGATTATAGCGTGTTTACATCTGAATCCAGTTGGGAGGTCAACCAGGTTCACAAGTTTGGTTCTCTAATGAATTTGGTCTGCCCATCAAACTGCATCTCGGTGTGATGGCAGTTGTACCACGGGAGAATTTATTGGGATTATTGGAAGACCAGAAGGATTGGTCGGAAGCTTTATTTCGAAAATACAAAGATATTTTTGCTTTTGATGATCATGATTTGGGGTGTGCTTAGGGGGTTGTTCATCGTCTGGACACAGGAGATCATATTTCCATCAGGTCTTGGCCAATCCGCCAATCAAGGGCAGTTGAAGAAGTCGTCACTGAGGAGATTGACAAGCTGTTAAAGCAGGTAATGCTTGAACCATCTAAGAGTCTGTGGGCTTCTCCTGTCCTAATTGAAAAAAGAAGAATGATACTAACCGTGTAGTAATCTACTACAGAAAGCTCAATAGTATCACCAAAAAGACTCACACCCTCTACCACAGATTGATAATACGCTGGATTGGTTAGGTGGATCTCACTATTTCTCAGCAATGGATTTGATATCCGGTTTTTGGAAAATTCAGTTCCTGCAGCTGAACAAGAAAAAGGCACCATAATCACATCAAAAAGGATTTTTCAACCCACTTGTATGCCGCAAGGGCTATGTAACGCCCTGGCCATATTTCAACGAAAATGGACACCATTTTGGGTGATATGAAGCTGTCATGTGTTCTCATGTACTTTGACAATATTAACGTCTTCTCTTGAACGTTCGCTAAGCACCTTACCTATTTGGAAGAGGTACTTCGCCGACTGGCTGAGTTTAATATTAAAATCAAGCCTCAGAAATGCCACTTCTATAAGGATCACCTGGAATACCTTGGGTTTGTGGTGGATGTGACTGGGCTAAGACCCCAACCCGCCAAGGTGGAGGCTATCCAGAAGATGACTAAGCCAGTTAGTAAGAGTGACATTCAGGTGTTTTGGGGATGGTAGGTTAATACCGACGCTTCATACCCAATTTCAGTTGCATCGGAGGCCTGCTGTTTGAGCTACTAAAGAAGGATGTCATGTTCAAATGGACGGAACAGCGCCAATGCGCCTTTAATACACTTTAGACTGTGCTAATTAGTGCGCCCGTGTTGTGCTACCCTAATTTTGATAAAGAATTTAGAGTGCAGATGGATGTGTCAATTTCTGCTGTTGGGGCGGTCCTGTCTCAGAAGGAAGATGAGGGGGAGGAGCATCCCTTGGCATAATGTAGTCATAAATTGAATTTCCATGAACAAAAATACACTGTAACTGAGCGGGAGTGCTTATCAGTGATTTATGCATATAAGCAGTTTCAAGTCTAATTGCATGGAGTAAAGTTTAAAGTTGTAACGGATCATGTATCTATGCGCTGGTTGCAGATTTTGAGAGAGCCTGAGGGGCGGCTAGACCGATGGACTCTTAAGCTGCAAGATTACAATTTTGAAATTCTTCATTGACCAGGAGCAAAACACCAAAACGCCAATTGCTTATAAAGATTGCTAACAATTGCAGTTACAGCGGATTTAAGTGATATAATGTTTGACAAAATGCTCAGTGAAAAGTACGATGATGAACCTCCTCAAGTTATCAAGTTACTAGATGGACTCAAAACCAATACATTTCAGAAAAACGGGGAATTGTATAAGCATATAGGGGACACTACCATGAATATCCCAAGACTTTTTTACCAGATCAAATATTATCATGAGCGCACACTGAGCAATTGGCCATGGTGGAGTCCGGAAGACTCTTGAATTTTTGAGGCTGCAGTATTATTGGGAAAGCATGCAATTAGATGTCTTGAGACCCTTTCCTGAACATCGATGAATCCCCCCCTCGGGTTGGGACCATCTAGTACTAAAAAAAGAGACCCTTTCCTGCTGCAATCAGTGCCAGGTGGAGAAGCCGTTCTGCCAGAAGTCTTCATACCAGTTAGTAAACCCTCACTTTGTTCAGCATACAGACTCTATCATTTCTTGTGACCTCTGCTGACTGGAGCTAACCGGTCTAAGTATATCCTAGTGGCAATTTACCACTTTACCAGGTAGGTTGAGGCGCAGGCCTTCAGGATCTGGGGGTGGTTAATGTAGCTAAGTTTGCAACGGAATGCATCATTCAGCGTCACGGATGTCCACAGTTTATCCTTACTGACAATGGAATCAACTACACTTCTCACATTTTACCCAAGCTCAACAAATTGAAGGCCATCTGTGGGGTCCTAAAAACCCCATATCACCCTGAGTCCAACGGAATGCTTTAATGGGTTAATGTGACTCTGGTGAACATACTATGGAAGTTGGTTACAGATAGGACCTGCGATTGGAGTACTCTCCTTTCTACTGCGGTGTTTGCCTACAATATTAGCTACCATTCTGCCATGGAGAAAAGCCCCTTTTAACTACTCTATGGACGACACCCCGCTTTGCCTGCACTTCTATATGCCTGTGTAGAGGACATTGGCGGAATGGATCCACAATGCTATTTAACCGCCCTAGCAAATATGCTGATTAAATACAAACTGAAGCATACTCATTCAGCTTAGTCAAAAATCAATAACCAGGCTGCCAATTAGGTATGGCGAAGTAACTTAGCACAGTATAAAGACAGAGATATGGTGCTATTCCACAATCATCATGGGTTTGGGAGGAAGCACAAGCTCGCAAATATTTGAATTGGGCCATTTGAGTTAATAAAAAAATTGGCGTTGCCACTTATACTATCAAGGATCCCATGAGCAGTCAGATTATAAAATCAAGTGCACACAAAATTCCTTCAGCCATATAAGCAGTAATAGAGCCTCTCCAAAAAAATAAAACCAAAAAGCTAATGGAAAAAAAGAATAAAACAAAAAACGGAAAAAATAAAAACAATGTAAATTTTAACTACATTTATTTGAGGTTGCTACTGGAGGTCTTTCACTTTGATGTCTTCATCTTCTTGTCTTTTTTTAGCTTCTTGCAGTGGTCCTTTTATTTTGATTGATGGGATCTTTGTTTTTTTTGCCGCTTTGAGGGTGCCGTGGTTTCTATGGGCTCTTCTGGGGCTGGAAGTGGAGGTGAAGGCTGCCGAGGTGAGAGCAAGGGGCTGACATACACTTAGGGGCCACTGCACTAGTCCAAGGAGGGAAGGCTGGTGTGACAGGACTGGGTCTAAGAGGACGTACTGGGGTTCCATGGCAACAGGCGAGGTGGTGGGAGCTCAGCTGGTTCATCAAGTTGAAACTTTTCTTTTCTCACTAGGAGAAAAGCCTGCAACCACATGCATTGATGATCCCAGTAAATCAATGAGTAAGCCAGAAGAAGGGGTTGGAGTTGTAAGGGCTGGCGAGTAAGCAGGTGAGTTCCAGCTTGAGGGAAAAAGGCTGCACCCAGCGCCAGGCAATCTACAAGGAAGTCCTCCATGCTCATATATGCTGTCAGAAAAGACAGTGGTTGTGGTGAATGCTGCTCACTGGGCCCACTTGTGGGCTGTCCGATGCAGCTCTATTCCTGAACCTAAAGCAGTTGTGGTATGCAAATTAGGTTACCTAAGAGCGCCATGATAGGAAGGTACTGCGATGGATCATTGGCGCTGAGGGCTGTGAATGCTGCGGTGTCCCCAGAGCAAAGGCGAGCTAGCCAGTTGTTGTGGAAGTTTGCCCTCAGGGACTGGAAGTGGGTAGGAGCATGGGGAAAGGACCCCAACCAGCTGGCTATCACCACTGCATGAAGCACAGCATCCGCTGAACAGACAGAGCTGCAGAATGAGGTTCAGCAGGAGATGGAAGAACGAGGTGATTAAAGCCACTCGCCAGGAGCTGGGCTGCTTTTTTATAAAAAGGCCTTTGGCTCCGCTCCTGTAAGTCTTAGGGACCAGCCCTTGCAACTGGATAGGGATTAAACCCCTTCCGGACGAAAAGGGGCCCCAAGGCTCCAGTGGACCCTCTGTCACAGCTGGGCGACCTAGCCCATGTGATAGATGAGCACTGGGTGATGGCTTTCCCACCTAAAGATATCCCACTTCCACCTCTTCCCCCTCTTCAAACCTGGTAAGTTTTATATAAGGGGTCTTCAGGGAGATGGCACACATCAGGGGGCATGGAGAGGGCCCTGGGACCACCCACTCCCTAGGCAAACCGTGGCCAAAATTTGAAAAAATGGCAATTCCCAACATCAGAGCCCAGCTGGCAATTTCTGGACTGGGGGAACTGGTTTGGACTGGCCTGCTTTGGAAACCAGATCATAATACAGCTAATATCACAAACCTGGTTCAGAACGACTCAGATCATCTGCCTTAGCACTCCAAAACGGATCCAGGGAGTTCAGATCATATAAGTAGCCCAATCAAGGGATTGGCTCAAATTGCAAATAATCTGATCCAAGGACTCCTGCCTCACAGGACGAATCTGGACTACCCAAGCCATGTAAACAGGCTGACCCAAGTCACCAGGACCCAGATTGGTATTATTGACTTAGTTTGGCCCCAGAAATTTGTAAAATTTGAAAAAGTTTTCTAAGCTTTTGCCAGAATTGGGAGCAGCCTTCTACCCCCTCCAAGCCAGCCAATAAACTCCTTCCCCAACCCCCAAATGACCAATCTCTTGATACCTTCCCATACATATAGCCCAGTTTAAAACGCAACTTCCCCACCTGAGGATAGTTGTTGGTTCATTCTTTTGCCTTTCATTGAATAAAATCCAGAATATCCACATAGTTTGCTGCAGCCTCCATCTGCCTGAAAAAATTTATAAAAATTCTGCCAATCAATCTGATGAAGCGCACCATCATCCAAATTCTCCTGCCAATGTTTGCTGACTGGATTATCCAGTTGCTCAATCCTGCCACATGGCAGCAGATCGTAAACGCAATAATCTGCTTGCCCCTGATGAAGAACCCACTGCTTTGTTCATATTCATGCATCCATTTAATGGAGACCCTTCTGTCCGTTTGGTAACCAAATCCGCTAAACTGATCCCCAGTTAGAGCAGCCCAAAGTTGTCCCTGGACCGTCGCACATGGGTTCAGCTTCCATAGCCACCTCTGCCACCGCTGGCCCAGCCCACCAGTGGGACCTAGAGCACCCCCTCCAGGGGAAGCTTGGTCCCAGCCCCTCTCATGGGGCTTGCCATACCTCTGCATATATTACCAATAACGTGGCGGCCTCTGTGCCATCCCTCACTGACGTGCAAGCCCCCCTATCTGACTCTGAAGACCAGCAACTGCAAATACTGGATGAGTTGTCATCCTCCCTGTCTCTCTTGCCATTGGGGGTTGCCCCGCAAGACTCAGGGTTGCCCCCAACGCAACCATCTGGTTTGCCTTAGGGGGTCCTTGGTATGTTACTGAACTTTTGCTTTCCTCACATCTACCGTAGAACCCCACTTTTATTAGTTGCCCAGACCGCTATGCCTCTGCATTCTGGGGCCTCCACTGGTTGCTTGCGCACCCCAACTGGGAGCCCAGATAGTTCTTCTTAGCCAAATCATGACATCTCCCCTCCACAGTGTAGCTGGGCCACTATGTCCCCAAAGTGGGCGCGCCATGAAGCCAAATGGCTTAAAATTCAGAAAGTATCTTTCCTGGGTCAGAACAGTTATAAGGTCCATGTCAGCCACATCCTCATCAGCTGGATGAAAAGGAAACCAGGAAAGAGGGATGTGGCCTGGGTTAGGCAACTCTGCACCAAGCCACGTATTAAAGAAGAATTGAAATCACAGACTCGTGGTTGTTGGTGCGCAATGGTTTGCATGATTTTCTAGGAAAAAGAGATGTGCAGCTTATTGTCCAGTCAAGGAGGGTAATATCATGAATCTATATGACTAGATGACAAGCCACAACTATGAACAATGAATCATATGAGGAATTTGACTGAAGATGCAATGGGAAGAATCCTCTGAGGATTTTCAGAGCTATAAGTATTTAATCGCCTTAGGATGAGGCGATAATGGGTTATAACATGTCATATTGGATTGCCTTCAAAATAGGGCGATAAGGCGATGTCAACATTTGACAAAAGATAATTTGGATTGCCTCAAATTAGGGCAATACAGAATCAAAGAACACTAAGCAAAAACCAATGAGAATATGGCGAAACAAATAAACTAAGCAAAAGAGTCAGTACTGACTAAGGTCACTGGGATATCTGAAAAACAAGGGGATTGATAGAAGGAGGTTTTTAGAAGAAAGAAATAAGGAAGTAGGAAGGAGCGGACTAGAAGAAATCCACCTAGTTTATTATACTAAAATAAAGAAGTGTTTTGGGGGAAATTGCCCCCTTTTTATTATAATTGGTTGTTTACAAGTGTTCCAAGGAACTGACAATTGTCATATCATCCATTCCAGTTAGTCAGTGGGCGTGAGTCCTGTGTGAAAAAAACCCTTTGGTGGAAATATAGGGAATCATCGAAATTACAATAATAGACTTTAAAAATACCTAGGCTATTCTATGGAGAGGTTGGTAGCCCATGAAAGAAGTCCAGAGTGGAACCATGGGTGGAGCCTGGAGTAGTGATGCTGGGCCATGGAAAAATCTGAGTTCTCTTGCAAATTTGTTTGGAAAACTGATGATTGAGAAAAAGCAGATTGTTACATTTGTGCATCTAATACCAATGATGCAATTGCAAAAATTCCATGATTTTGGGACCCTTGCCAAAGTGGGATTGTGGCAGGGGTTGCCAATAATATTAATTTATTGGTTGACTGAAAGTAACTTGATGATCCAATGTAAATTCAGAAGGAGGAGGTGCTCAGACTATTTAAGAAGTATTGTAAATATTTTATTTAGAATGATCACGACTTAAGATGGCAAAGAATGTAATCCATAAAATCGACACCAGAGAAGATTTACCAATATGAATAAGACCTATTTGCCAATTGAAGGTAGCGGAGGCGGTAGTGGAAGAATAAATCAGCAAATAAAGGGAGCACAGGCTCCTGGTTCCATCCTCAAGCCCCTGGGTGAGCCCTAATCTGATAGTGAAGAAAAAGGATGGCTCTAATCAGGTGGTGATTGATTATCAAAGGATGAACAAGATATCAAAGAAGAATTTTTATTCAAAACAACAAATTGAAAATGCATTAGATTGTTTTGAAAAAAAGTATTTCTCTGAAAAGTATCAAATATTGTGATATCAGAAAATCAATTTGCCAATGGAATACCAGGAGAAGAGCACAATCATCACTGTACATTTGCTTACCAACCAACACGGATTCCAAAGGTCTTTGCAATGCGTCTGCAACGTTCCAAAGGGCCATGGACGCCATATTGAATAACTTAAGGTTTTCATGCGTCCCAGTATATTTGGATGACATTTATTTGTTCAGTAAAAGCTTCACTGACCATTTGCACCAATTGGAAGAAGTTTTCAAGAGATGGCCGCGGTAAACTTAAGATAAAGCCAAGGAATTGCCACTTATTCAAAAAGAGTTGAATGTCTGGGGTTCATCATCAACTCCAGTGGACTTCATTTGCAAACCCAGAAGATTGAAGCCATATAACAGATGGCCATCCTGAAAAGTGTCTGAAGTAGCCAAATGTTCCATGGAATGTTTGGATATTACCAAAGATTCATACGGGATTTTGTGAGAATTTTTGAGCCCATTTTACGTTTGCTGAAGGATCCAAAGAAAGGATTCATATGGAATGAAAATGTCCAATTTTTTTGATAAGGTACATTAGTATCTTAAAAATTTGCTGATTTTGAGTATACAAATTTTAATCAGGAGCTTATAGTACAGAGAGGGGAGGATACCCCAGTGGTAGAATAGAAACCTCTAAATCTGCCTCCTCAAGTTTGATTCTGGTAGAGGCATTTTGGATAGGAGACGGCTATGACTGTGTTGGCGTTGCTCACTAATGCCCAAAACCGAGATAGCAAATAGCAAAGGCGGTCCATGGAGTTCCTGGCCTATCATACGCCGCGCATGGAGGTTTTCCAGATTTTATCCTCCTTTCCCATTCATTTGATTTCCCCTCAATTGGTGTGGTATCATCCCCAGGTTGGCCCACCTCAAATAAAATTTAAGTTTATAGTACAGACTGATGCTTCGTTAATGGTGATCAGCGCCGTCCTGAGTCAAGAGAGTGAACTTGGGGATAAGAATCCAGTAGCTTATGTGAACCAGATGTTGTCAGCAGCAGAACGGAATTACACCATTACTGAGCATGAATGCCTTGTGGTGATTTACGCCTGTAAGTAGTTTTGGGTGTATATTCACAGTATGCACTTTAAAGTGGTAACGGACCACTCCTCCCTGTGCTGACTGCACATCCTGAAAGAACCAGAAGGACGTCTGGTCTGATGGGCACTAAAGCGCAAGCCTACAACTTTTAGATAGTCCACAGAGCAGGAGCTTCTCATCCAAATGCGGATAGCTTATCAAGGTTACTAATGGTCCAAGTGGTATACCCACAGGCTGATGAGCTGTTTCAAAGAACGGTTAATGGAAAAATCAGGAATATGCTCTGAGACCTCCAAGGTGCGCTTTGAAAAGTGATGGAAACACTGAAATCAAAGATGAACAAGTATTCAAGGTGATTGAAGGAAAATGACTGTTATTCCTGAAAACATCAGAACGAGTGATTTAGATCAAGCTGCACATAGGGTTGTTAAGCATGGAGCCCTGAGGAATACAACTGACCACATTTGCCATTATTATTACTGGGAGTCTATCAATTATGTTGTGGCCAATTATCTGGCTTGTTGTATGGAGTTCCAATTGCATAAACCACATAAGAACACAACCAGATATTGACTGGTTTGCCCTGGATTTTCCTGGCATACAGTGTCCATTGACGTGATGGGATAACTGAATATGAGCACATGGGTAGTCAAATATAAAATATTTGCGATCAATCATCTCACTAGATGGTCAAGACAAAGCCCCTGGCAAAAGTTGATGCGACAAATATTGCAAAGTTTATCCTGGATCAAGTTGTTTATTGCCATAAATGCCTCCAAGTCTTTTGAGTGACAATGGAACGAATTTAATACCCCATGTGATCCTAAGGTTGAACTAAAAAATGGAGATCTCAGGAGCCATGTCAGTACCCTACTTGATGAAAACAAATGAACTTGTAGAACAAGTAAATGGAGTGCTGGATGTGAAGCTGAATAATCTGGTCGCTAAAAACTTCCGCATGAGGAACCTACCACAGTTTGGTGACATTCACATGAACTATTAGTCACCATATGGTGAAAGGTAAAAGGCCATTAAAATTGTTATATGTAAGAAAGGCCGCGTTACCACCAATTCTATACCTTGTGGCCAAACTAACATCGGGGATGAGTGCTGAGCAGTACTTAATCCAACTTTAAAATATCCTGATTGAAATGCAGTTGAAAGCATAGATACAACCTTGAAGAAAAGGAAAGGCCAAATTGACAGACAATAAGAACTGACTGGCATTATCCAAATACCATGTAGGAGATATGGTAGCCTATTATATTATTCATGGCTTCATAAGATGAAATAAATTATATGCGCTATGGTCAGGTACATTTGAGATTATTGCCAAGATGGAAATGGATACATATTCCATTAAGAACTTTATGGATGAAAGAGTCGTTAACAGAGTCCATGCTAAGTACCTAAAGCAGTGGATCCAAGAAAAAAATGAGAGTGTTCCTGAAGGACCGCTGAACCATTAAGATGGTTATGCCCTGACAATTTTTGGTTAAGTCCTAAAAAAGGACCGCTGAACCAAAATAAATGGTTAAGTTTTAAAAATTAAGACCTCTGAACCATTAAAATTGGTGATTCAGAGTATACTAGAAACCAGTTTGTGGGAATAATAAAAAGATGAATCACTGAACTGAGTAAAGGTCATGTCCCATATAAAAATAAGAAAACATAATAAAAATTGGTAAAATTTGTGAGAAAATAAAAAAGTCATATATTTTAAAAAATTATTGATTATCCTCAATTTGAGGGTGATTCTTCCTATGTCGCCTGTCAGAATTTTAACCAGATGGAATCCTCCAATGATTAATTGATATTTGGGATAGAAATGGCAAATCCTGGCAGAATAACTTTGACTAAATTTTGTGGTGTTTGATACATCTACTGGTTAGTTGCTCCCCCAATTCGGTTGACAATAATTAGTATTATGCCAAGTATGGAAGTCAGGTTCAATTACGGTCAAGCAGTGGCCCCAAATTATTATATAAGTCATTGGCAACTAATAGCAAGGATGATTTAATTAGTACATGTTGGCAGAATCTATGTTTAACGCCAAATGCCATTAATGATCCATTGTGGGGGTTTTTGGCAGAAAGCCAATGTATTTGCTTTGATTGTCCATCTATATTTTCGCTGCCTGTACTAATAATTTGATGTCAGTGGATCCAACAATCACATTTTGAGGAGGCCAAAGTTGTTTCTGCCATCTCATATTTAATTATATCAACTATCGCCTGAATAAAGCTATTCTCAATCAATTCACTAGAAGAGTTGAAACGTGCCATCTGTGAGATGCCAAGGTATTCCAAGTTAACCTAAGCGACTGAAGCTGTTTCTTTTGCATAATAATCAACTCAAAGGTCAAATCCAAATTAGACATTTATTTATATTAATCATTATACAGCTCTCTGGCGACTTAAGGCCAAGGATGAGTTGAAACTAATAATTGGTTATTGGGAAGGACAGGGTAAGAGGGTCAACGCCAGGGAAGTGAGTAAGCGCAGAGGAAGGCTGAAGAGAGTGGATGGCTGGAAGAACCAGCAGAAGGCTGATATGTCAGCGGTGGGCGTAGTAGCCCTTTTGTAAATTAGTATAAATATCAGGCGCTTCCCTTTCAATAAATATTTCCCTTTGACCAATCTACCTTTTGATCTAAGTTTATATTCTTTTTTTGGTTAAGAGTTAAGCTAGGGTTTCCCAAATGGCGCAGGTGACACGCCAAGGGGTCAGCTAGTACTGCTAGACTCATGCCTATGGCAAAATTGCAAGGGCTGACCAGTCTTCATACTGGTTGGCCTGCCAACTAGAAGAGTCCACAGTCAATTTTCCAACATTGCTTTTTGAGGGAGGGAGGATGTATGACAGTAGGATAAATAAACCATAAAAATCTATTTGAGAATAAATGCTAGTAAGGGATAGACGTACTCAAAGCCAAGTTTGATGAGCAGAAGCTGGACCGTGAGAGATACTAGAAGGGGAAGAGAAATTAAAATGTTGGTACTTGCCAAATGTAACAGTTTGATTGGGGAGGAAAGAGATAGTAAAGAAAAAGGCAGTCAGTGATTAAAATCCAAATAGTCCTGATATGACACCAGAGCTGGAAGATTAGCTTTGATTGCTTACCAACAGGCTTCATCAAGAATGTTAATTATGTGGTTGGTATAGAGCAAGGGATAATGGACGGCATTGCTTCAAGAGGCATTGAAGATTAAAATGGGATTATCTACCAAAGGAGATAAATCTAGCAGAGTATCAAAGTTTAATTTAGGAACCAATGAAAGAAGGAGTATTAGTCGCAATTTGTTTAAGATGGTTTCTATTCTGGTTTCAGTGAGATCAGTACCATTTCTGGTAGTTCAGCAGAAGGACTACCTAAATGCGCTCAACTTGGAGTATGGGTCCTAAATGACATAAAAAGGGATTTCTATGAGCAGAATGACTCATCAATTGGAAGAGATGGGCATCTCTAACAGAAAGTTTGTCAAGATATTGCTGGTACCAAGAGTTAGAATTTGTCATATGAGCTGGATGAGAGGGAGATATTAAACTTTTTATAGTTGTTGACATTATCCACTTTAGCGTTGTTAAGCTCTAGTTTATTCTAAATTTGGAGCAATTAATTTATAGTTTTGAAATAAGCTCTCAAAAAAAAGAAAAAAATACAAAGAATGATATGAGCAAAAAAAGGTAACAAGAGAAAAAGCAACAAAATCAAATATATAATAAATATCATATTTTCCACAAGAAAGACATTGACAGTAGTGACCTCCTGCCAAGGACAAGGAGGGAGATCAGGGAATCAAGGATGCTGAACCAAATCATGTTTATTATAAAGGGTCATATGCCCTTACTGGGGGCAAAAACTGGCTTTCCAGGACTAACATCATCACGAATTAGATGACTAAACCAGCACAGAAGTGGGTCGTGAAGACTGCACTCTGAGGAGGCAGTAGCAAGGAAGAAAATAAGAGAACCGCATGCCAAAGGTTTTACTGAGCAGCGTTGTGTTTCAGAACAGCCGTGTTCCTCTAGAAACTAAGAAGTATTTAACCTTATTAAGGTGGCATTCCCCTGTCCAAATCTTATTCTCCCTAAAAATCTAGGATGAGAGGGGAAGTGTTGGGATTTTAGACCTCTTTTCCAGATTCCTAGGGTATCTTCTGGTTTGCTAGGGGATAAGTCCCACTAGCAAATGTATCAGATATCAGTTGACCTTGATTTTGGTTAATAGTGTCCAGAAATTTTGGGTAATTCTCCAGGTTTGGGTCCATTGAGGGTTGATCCATGAAAATTCTCAAGATATCATTGGGTAGAGTTGCCAAAGAAATTGGGGCATCTAATAGTTGATCATTGATTAACTATTAGGTGTACCAATTGAGATCTTTCTGGTTTCATCACTAACTAATTGGGAATTTAATCAGCAGTTGTGAGGCGAGTGATGACGCCTGCAACTAGCAAATCAATCAGTTGGTTCACGACCTTTTATAATGATTAAAGAGTCTCATTACCTAAGCATGCTGACAGCCAAATGTGGTTGGTTCACTGTGAATGAGCAGGAACGTTAGGGACACGTTTTCTGGATCTTTCTGTTTAAAGGTCTCTGGGATGTCTGATGGAGGAATCCTTAGCCCAATGGAGAAGACATCGCTGGTAGAGATGGTATAGGAATTTAATGGCAATGGATGCCATTTAATGACTGAAGCGCTGAACAAGGAGTTGGGCGCTAACTCCCCTAAAAATTAACTAGCATTCAATAATACTAAAACACATTGTAATGATTGCAAATAGCATTAATAAGTTCTATTTATCTTCAGTTAATTATTGTTATAGTACAATAATTGTGTACTCTTTTGTGTGGATAAAAAGTAAGGATCAGATACCCTTATAAGAGAAGCAGACCTTTGATGTAGATCTCCGCTAACTCAGCGTGATGGGAACTAAGGCCAGGAACCTCTGAAACTGAGAGTGGATTAAGTTCAAACAGAATATGGAAGAAGTCCCCAAATTGTTAGATCAATATTTTGTGGATTATTCTAAGTTTAGCGCTGGACCACATCTGGCTTATTTATTTTACAGATAATAGTTGTCATACCTTAAAAATATTTGAGGTTGGTCATCCTTGGGAAAAATATACCACACCAAGAATTTTTCTAGCCAATACAGGTTAATAGTCGTCATAATATTATCACTCATATATATTCATCAAGCAACATGAATCGTGCACCTAATAAACCAGTGCAATTAATCTCTGTGAACAATTGTAAATGAAGCCAGACTTTAATAAATGGTCTCTTTCCAGAAGAATTAGAGTAGCCATTGACCCAGTTTTTGATGGATGGCCATCCTGGAAAGGGGTTGTGCGACCACTGGTTGACCAGATTGTGCTGAGCCAGTGGCGGATTGGTGAATGAGAAAAGGTGTATTGGGAGCTTATCTTGAACAGCAGATTTGGGAAGCAGATCATGAGTATAATCTCCAATAATCTTGGCTAGCATGCGACAAGCTGTTGGATTAATGAGTTGGTGTGCCCCCTCAACAATCATCAGTACCAGAATGCTGATAGCTACGCAGTTTTGTTGGGTGTAAAGTGAATTTTTTAATAATTATGTCAGCGGAGCCTGTGGAGAGGATTATAATAACTGGATTATTTTAATTTAAACTAGAGAAAACAATTGATTGAAAATTGGCCCTATGAGGGGCGGTTGTCTTTTATACTTAATTGGTGGCGAATAGGTTGGGGGATGACTTGGAAGGTATGAAGTGTTTTGTAATTGCAGCTTGGGTTTGAGGGGTCATCAGAGATCTTACATAAGAGGTCATAAAAGCTCAGTCAACTTAAATCTCAGATCAACCATGGGGGTACTCTCACCAATTCATACTTGAGTGGATTAGTTCAAATTTGGGAGCTTGGAAGAATTAGTTTTTGGTGATTTTGATATTAACAATCAGTTTTATGTTTAAATTTAAATTAGATTTTTAGAGATTAATTTTTTGACTCTCATTGACGCCCCATAACCTAGAATTTCAAACTCCTTGGCCCAAACTGGATTTTCTGCCTTACTATAGGTTTTAATACTTTTGAGTCATTTTTTTCAGTTTCTAAGGGGGTGGAAGATGATAGGGTGAAGACCATATGAGTGTGGGTCCCTGTTGATGGCTTCTGGCCAGTAATACCTCCCTGCAGAATACTTGATCTTATCTATATGAGAGAAAGCAGGAAAGGAGGGGTAGATAGGGTGGATTTTTGGGGCTAAAGCAGTTACTCAGCGCTCATCAACAACATGGGACAAGTTTCTAGTTGAAACAAGGGCTCCACTGTGCTTTGGGTCCCTTTTTCCTTTATAAAGGAGCTTTCCATGATCTAACCCACGAGGTTGGGTTTCCAGACTTACAGATGCCAAGTTGCTTCAACCTACAGTGTGCAGAGGTCGAGAGATAGGTTTGGATATCCTAATAAGAAGTAATTCATTTAATTCGTTAACAAGTTGAGTGAAGCCAATTTGAGCATGATAAATATCCCACCCTTTAAAATTACTAGTTTATTGAGACAAGGTAATCCTAATAGGTTCAAGCTTTGTGAAACCATTTAATTTTAGTTTGTAATATAACCTCTGAACCATGCCCTTGGGAATACCCATCCCATCCCAAAGAACAGCCCATCTGGCTGCCAAGCTATTATTTGTGTTATAAAAAACCTTTTGAGAAAAATTTGATAGCAAACAAACAAGGGTCAGAACAATCCAGACTTGCAATATTGGCCCTCAACGTTACCAAGTTAGCCAGTGTATCAATCCTTGGATCATATTGTATTGTGGATTGGTTGACCCTAATGTATACCCCATTACTCCCTTAATTGGGTTACAAGGCAGCTGGCCTAACAGGTTCTGCTGTCAGTCTATGCTTTCTTCACATTTTTTAAATTAAATTCCTATAAAGATCCATTTTTTTATATATTCAAATTTAGTCCTGGTATCCAATATCTCTATGATTATCAGATAACAAGGATCACGTCATATAGTTGTAACTCTCCCCTGTCATTTAGGCAAACACTCATGAATGGGTGTACCTTTGGTATTTAGATGTCGTTTTGGGTGGTCAAATATATGGAATGGATGCTTAGTCTTATTTTCATCTTTACAAACCATGACATTCAGCCACAGGTATCAAAATCAATTGTTTGTCTAGAAATTGATGACAGAAGCAAGCAAGGACTTGGGATGGACCTTGAGACCCATAAGGCCACTGATGAAACAAGATCATAAGAACATAGTAAAATATAGATGAGGTGAACATTCCAAATGATATAGATGATGACATATTGAGTTCCAAAAAAATTTCAGTGGCAACGGATTTACCAACAAGGACTATATAATGAATTTTATAAATATAATAATGTTATATGAGATTTTAATTTTTATATTATGAAAATTAGAAGATACTTAATCTGAAAAAATTGGCCTTTCACATAATCAAACTTCAAGACGTGTTTATCTTTTCATGATAGCCATCAATCTTAAACCAATGAAGCACAATCACATGATGATTTCTCAGTATGGTATATTTGTCCCAAGGTCGACCAACCTCATATATATACAATCACATGATGATGATGATATGGAAAGCTGTCCCATTGGTAGAGTACAGAATCAAAGACCACGATCTCCTGAGTTTGATCATTGTAGAGCAACTTTAGGTAGGGGACAATTTTGACTGTGCTGGCGTTGCGCACCAATGCCATGAACCAAGGTAACAGATAGCAAGGCGGTCCATGAAGTTCCTGGCCTATCAGAATGGTGCACGTGGAGGTTTACTGGGACTTATCCTCCTTTCCCATTGATCTTGATTTCCACATTAATTGATGCAGTAACATATAAATTGGCCCATCACAAATAAAAGAAAAATCATATAGTGATTGTATTTTAAAAAGAACACCTCTGTGGACATCATAACATGATCATCTAATTAAAAGATCACAAATATTGTCTGAACACAAAAGAGATATTGAAATTCCAGTTTAGACCTAAAAGTAGCCATCTACTATAGACTGACATGTGATAAATAAACATTTTTAGATTGGATATGTTCCAATTAAGCCAAATTCTATGAAATCCCCGAGGATTGAATTAATAGGCAACTACCTTAGCATTATTGACTCCTTACCTCATGATTATAAAAGCAGATATTTTTTATGCAAAAAATTTATATTCATAGAATCTTATCAAGCTTTTATTTCTATGATTACTACTAAAGATATAAGAAGGGAAAAATTAATTTAATGAGCTAGGTAAACCAGTGCAAAGAAGGAACTTAAAGAATGTACTGATTAATACTAGACTTGAGATTCTTATGCCAGTAATAAGTTACCACTCTAAGGATACTTCCATCAATTCTATTGTTAGAACCTTGTACATTCCTACCCTATATCAGTAATTTGGTTCTTTAATACCAAAATTGAGACAGCTGAGGCTCATTTAAAGAGTAGGCATCACACCAGACTCAATAGGAAACAAATTGAAATTAGATGAGAGTGTGACTTAATTTAAAAAACTTGTGCGAAGCTCTAGAAGAAGTGTTGGATAAAGTGAATGACTGACAACCACCTAACGAGAACACATTAGAAAACCAATTTTATCTGAGATAAAATTGATTAAACTGTGGTCATACCTAGACCTACTTTTAGATAAAGCCCAAGGTGCTCATATTGTAGCTATCCCTTATCTTGTCTATAATACAAACTGATAGACTTGAGTCAGCTGTGAAGGTCTTAAAGGTGTAAGGCAACATCTGGAAGATGAGTGTAAGTCCAGGGGAACGTCCCCTGTGGGTGGATTGGGCGATCTTCCCATTTCTGAATAAAAAGGGTCTGAAGAGGGCGGCTGCACCCCTTGTCACCCAGGGTGACCTCGCCCATGTGGTAGACATGCGCTGGGTAACATCCCTCCCTCTTCAAATTCCTCCCCTGGTACCTGCACTCACCTTGGCGAACTTGTCCGCCAAATTGAGGCAATCTGCACTGAGATTAACGAATCAATGTCAAAAGGTCCAAAATCAATCTGGAATAAAGCCAGATAATTGGAAACATATATTTAAAAAGGGATAAATATTGATTTATTGGTCAGAATCACGGATGGTTTTGACACAGACAGCAGTATGATCACTGATGCCAACCACCAGAAAAATCATCGGGTATGATCCCCAATGTGCAGATGGTATCTTCAGGAACTATTTCAGACAATTCAAAACCCTTATCCAATGAATCAGGAAGCTGCAGCTGATGTAACTAATTTAACTGAACAAATGATGCTTTGACTTACACTGGAAGGTTTGGCATCATGAACCCATTTCCAACTAATTAGGACTGCCCCTATGTGGGGTGGCCCTGGGGAATTCCCATTGCTCATTGGGCCAAACGCTGTTGTGCCAACTGACGGAAACACAGTCAATCCTCAGTTCAGGTGTTTGCAGTAAAACCAATAGCAACTCAGCCTGCTGCAGAATCCTGATGTCAGCTTTAATCGAGATTATCTGCTCCCTTCCCCAAAAAGTTTTCCTGGTTAGGTTGAATTTGAAGGTACTGATTCCTGCTTGGACCTGCTACAATCAAACACTATTTAATCAGTTGTATTGCACTAAGAAATTGTTGATCAATTCTCTTAATTTTACTTTTCAATAAATTCCTGCTAAAAAACTCAATTTTTACTTTACTTAAATCCTTTTTGCCAAAGTCTTAATGGCATTAACCCGGTGGCCTATTGGTCCCTACACCAGATGGGTATTACCAGTTTTGTTGATTATAATAACTCACACCATCATCAACTAGATGCAACGTGCAAGAAAATTCTGGCAATATAACCCATAATTGAAACTATCCGCTATCAATTTATGGGATCTTGTGGCCTTACATCCACCATTTTCAAGCAAAGATCCGCCCCCTTGTCTCTACAATTTTTTTGAACCTACCTACCATCAACCCTGTAGAAGCCAACCCAGTGGTAAAATCCCCTGCAGCAAGACCCCCAGTGTCTGAGGTTATTTACATTTAGTTTGTTTTTTTAGTTACTTTTCACACTCGTTCTGAACCAATGAGCTGCTGTTTCCCAATTTGTGGCTCCATACAACATTGTATGAGCGGCAATGCCACTGGCATTATGGCTTGCTTTTTGGTGCTCACGCATCCCAACTGGCAGGCCTGTCTAAACTTCTTCTGCCGTTTTCATGACAATGAAACCTTTTAAACTTTGATGCTACTAATTGACAGGGTGAGATGTTAGATCACTATGTTAGCATACCGGATAATGTATACTAAGACATTAATGAGTTAAAGACTTATAGCCAGCAAATTTCACAAGTAATTTTAGCAAACTGGTAACACTTCTCTAGTAGGGTTACATATGTGTTGAGGAATCAGTCACTACAGATGATATTTAATTTATCGCCTAGAGAATTGATCAAATGCAATAAACAAGGATTTAAAAAGCTTCTGGGACACATGAGGTCACTGATAGAACCAGTTTATAGAGAAAAAATGTGGATCCTGACAAAACAAACAATTTAGATTATTCAAATAATGGCGTATCAAGTTGTAAAAAATATACAGTATTAAAGATTAAACATCAATGATACATGTCAAATTGTAAATTCAATAACGATTTTTTTGTATTATATATGTGATATATATTTTTATAAAAGCATCAGATCCAAGGACAATGGCCATTCACGTGACTGCACCTCAAGACGCAATCAAATTAGAAATATGCTACTAATTCTATATCAAGTAAGACACAATATTTTAATGATTATACAGGAAAGTTAACACCTCTGTGATTTTATAAGAGGATCATTAATTAACAATAAGGAGATAACTAAAAAAATCTCAGCATATATGAAATAATTAAATTCTAGTCTATGTTAAAAGGCGGCCATCCATTAAAGTCTGAGTTATGTGATTGAACCATACAAAGTTCTCTTCAAAATTTTAAAAATATTTTAATCCCCCTGGAATTTATATCATTTTCCAACAATTCTCATATTCTTGTTCTTTTTAATCTGAGAAAAAATTTGAATTTTAATCTAATATAGTAATTAGTAAACAAAATTTTAATGTGTGCATTTATTTTTTTAATTTAGATAGAAGAAGGGAAAGCATACAAGGAAGAGTCATTTATGGGATTGCCAAAAAAACTAAGAAGGTACACTGATAAGTATTAGGATTCAGTATAGCGCGTCAGTACCAAACTATCTTTAAGGGAAAGACTTCATTCAGGTATTCAGTAATGAAATTGTTTTTAGACCCAAACTTATCATGGCAATTTGGTTTTTCTAACGACAAAATTGATGCACTATCCTTATGTTTTAATGGTTATTACTGAAACAAAATCCAAAGAATCAAACTTTAATCCCTAATTCAAGACTATGTGTACTAAGCAAGGTCATGATTGTGGGATTCTTAAATATGATGAAAATAGTATTGACAGAGCAAGAAAATGACAGAGGCTTAGCATATTCAAGGGTGTATGATTTTTGAGGCTTAAAAACGTTTTAGGTGCTAGTCTTAAAAAGCAGAATTTACTTGGACTGAAGTTAAGTTATACAATTAATTCTAAGAATCATATAGGATGTGGCAATTAAAAATCAAGAATTCCTATTGAAGAAGAGAAGAACTGAGATGGTTACTAACTATATGGCAATATACTACTGAAGGCCCAACATCTTTTGGCTATTAGAGTTTAGATCAGTTAAATGCAAAGGTTCATTCTGATAAGTTCCTTTAATTACCATTCTTAATTAAAGATGTTAATGTCATTAGCCTAGAAGATATGTAGACTTTTTATTAAATTCAAAGAAGCTTTATTGGACATATAAGGGCCCACAAGAGAGAGACCAAGGAAGTCAGAAACCAATATTAACGCAATATTAGAAAGGATTATCACATGTCACAAGATAAGGACAGTAATAGAAAAAGATTCCTCATACTAACTCCAAGATAACATAGTACTTTTGTGTAACAAGCGCAATTAACTAGAATGCTTTTTGGCAATTTATTATAATATAAGATTTTTAAAAATCAAATGAATTAAGAAGAGCTGGCCATTGCAGTGAACTGGGTCAACTTTCATACCAAAGGTGAAGATGACAATGAAGACTCTGACAAAGTCAACACTAGTTACAATGTACTTGTAGCACCCAAAAGAGGTAGTGCTACCTTCAATATTAATGGCTCAAGTGTAAGGAGAGTGTCTATAACTCTCCTTTTCCCAGTGGAGTGGTGCAAATGTACAGACATAACTCCAGGGAACTAGTCATTAGTATTAAAGTTAGTAGACACCTGCAGAGGGTGCTTGAGCTGTAGTAAATTAGGGCAATAGTGGTTAACAATAGATTAAAGAACAAAATTCAGACTAATAACAAGTTGAGTGAAACTTTTCTGTCCAATTACTATCACTTTTAGTAATTTTGATTAAATTTAAAAAGCATAATTTGATAATCAACACCAGGCGAGATAAGTATGAACAATAAGGTAAAGAGCTAGGAGAACGTGGTAAAGGACAGCAGACCCAGACCTGCACCGCCCAAAGGTACCAAGCGCACAGGTACAAATGAAAATCTAAGCAAAAACAAATAACCTGAGGTTGCACATCTGCAGGTTTTGTCAATTTCTTAGTAATTTATTGCAGCTATTTGGAAGTATTTCAATTGCAACCACTGTCATTGGTGGAACATGAGATATGAGTTTTCCTGGGCATAGAAACACTGACAATGTGGGAAAAGTTTGGCGAAGCCCAACAAAAATTTTCCCACACACGGTGTACCTTACAACTCATACTATCTGCAGAGGTTGGGTAGACCTTGGGTTCAAAACCGTGGAAGAAGCAAATGAGGCAGTGAAGGTCAGAGTAGTACTCAATCTTCCCAATGGACAGCAATTGGTCCTGACCAAACGCACCTGTTGGACAGAATCCAAAGACATCTTCATCATTTTTGACTATCTTCCGACTACACTGGCGCGCACAGTAGTCAAAAGACATCTCTGAGAAGGCTTGGAAGCCTACAGAGAAATTAAAAAATTAAAATGCAATGATTCCAGCTGATTCTGACCCTTAGCATGGGGAAGGCAATAGCAATAATTTCATCAAAACAGGATGTAGTAGAGGATATTACAAAAATCCCCCACATCATATCCTTCACAATCTATGGGAAAAATCCCAGCTGTTCCATGCAACAGCAGAAAGCGCACCCTCCATTTGCAACCATTGCCAGGCCTTTGGGCACAAGATTAATGCTTGCCTCATCAAAGTAGGCCTGAGAGAAATGGAATTCTGTGAGGAGGAAATGGGCAAAGATGACTCAGAGTATGCCAAAATCACAGATACTACACAAGCCTTCAACTGGGGAGAACACGGACAATATAAAATAATTGATCCTATTTCCCAAAAGAACGAAAAATGGCCAAACAAGCTTGCAAGCAGGCCGCGGCCAAGGCAAAGGCCTTGGAAGAATCAACCATATCGCCGGGGCAGATCCAGGAATACATGGAGGAATTTGAGTCCATGAACCAATCAGATCCTGCAGAAAACCATACACCTAATCTGACCAGTTCAAATTTGGCGGAACCTGATTCAGAAATGAATGCAGCAAACTGGGGTTCAGTGCACCCCCAGAAGATGCGGAAGTTAGCCCAATAAGGAAGGAAAATCAACAATGGAATGTGCAAGAAAATAATGTGGCCAATAAAAACCTACAAGTACACCGCAATAACATTTTGAAACCAAGCAAAGCCAAGAGAGGAGCAAAAACTGCGATGATGAAAAGGGCAGAATACACCCCAACTCCTACTCATGGATATACTCTATGCAGCAGAGGTGCAGTGGAGAGCAATGTGAGCGAGGGAGTAGGGCTGGGAGGCCCTGCTAACCACTCCTGAGGTGCATCGGGCGTCTCAGTAGAGATATGGATGCTGAACATAGCGGGACTCAAGGCCTTAACATCCTGGGCCAAGAAGTTGAGTCTCCTACGAAACCCACCTGTGGATATCCTGGCAGTGCAGGAAACCCACTGTCCACAGGGAGAGGAGGAGGCATGGGAAAAAATGCTCCTCCCAACAATATCATTTTGGTCGCTCCACTGTGGGGTGATAGTACGCGCAAACCAAAACTTTAAATTTATTAATAAAAATTCATTCCTGGATGGCCGCATACTCGCTGTAACATTCTCATGGCACACCAAAGTGCACACAATCACCAGGGTGTACACCCCAAATGGTGCACAGGACTGAAGAGAATTTCTCACAGCCCTAACAAAACTAAATCTACCAGCAAACACTTTTGTCATGGGAGACATGAACTGCTGGATTAACCCAGAAATGGACCAATGGCCATACACAATGGAGATACCACAAGGGAAAGTGGAACTTCGAGTTAAAAAGGCCACCCTGTGACTATATGATCCACTGCCAAAAAGGCAATCCCTGCTACAAAAAATAACACGCCCACATGTACACAATGGTACACTTGTCTCTATGTTGAGGATAGACCTAATACTCACACCAATAATTTTCTGTCACCAAATTCAAAAATTTAAAACTGAAAAAATCAAATTCTTGGACCATCGGCTTGTTTTGGTGTCCTACAAACTGGCGGAAACAAGTACCCAAGCACCCAGATGGTGCAGAATACGCCCAGAAAGTTTAGCTGACTCAGATTTTAATTCTTGATGAAGGAAATATCCTCAACCTGGGATTTTCAAATACCCTTTTGCTCAGACCCACTAACCACATGGGAAAACTTCGGAAAATCAACAACCCAACAAATTAAACATACATCATCTAGAAGACACAGGGCAGTTTCAGCCATTATCAAACACACATTGGCTGAAATTGACCATCTAGAAAACAATGTACAAAGTATGGGATACAGCCACAGATGGGGTCATAAATGGGCAGAGGTTTCTGCTCGGCTAAACACCCTAATCTGCAAACACCAACACCAAGTTGGAGTCCAAATTAAAGGCAAAAACATAAGAGATGGAGAAACTTGCTCAAGTTACTTTTTCTGATGATTCCATGCCAGGAAAAATATGGTAGCTTGTACATAGGTCCATCAACTGGACAAATCCATAGCAGAAACACCTGAAGAAGTCGTGACCAAAGTACACAGGTTTTACACAAAGTTGTATAAATCTAAGCTTGTTGAAATAGAAAAAATTGAAAAATTCCTTAGAAGTGCACATATTGACACCGCGGTTCAAAATAACAATTTAATTAACCTAATATCATGCGAGGAATTATGGGAAGTAGTATGCAGTGCACCAAGAGGGAAATGACCTGGACCTGATGCGATTCCCTATGAATTTTATAAAAAATATATTTACTAACATCTCTAACATCCTTCTAGCTTCAATGAACAAGTGTATTATGGAAACATGCCTCCTACCTGGAGGCAAAGAAGCATACATGATCACATTATACAAGAAAGGAGACAGATTAGAACTATCCAACTGGCGCCCAATTTCCCTAACCAATACAGATACAAAAATTTTCACAAAAATTATGGCTAAAAGACTAGGAGAAGTTGCAACTGATGTGATATCCCCATCACAATATGGATCTGTCCCAAGAAGATCCATAGGGATAACATCCACACAGTTGCAAATGTCTGCCAGTCCAAAACCTCTGGAGCACTTGTCTTTTTAGACCAACAAAAGGCATATGACAGGGTGAACTGGACCTATCTTAGAGCCTGCCTTCAAAAATCAAGCTTCCAAATAGATTCATAAACTGGGTAATGTTGTTTACAAAGTATGCAACCATGGCTGTGCGGGAGCAGGCTTCTTAACCAACCCAGTTATAATATAGAGAAGACTAAAAAAAGGAGACCCCTTAAGCCCTCTACTCTACAACTTTAGCTTGGACCCTCTAATCTGAAAACAAACACACTACTCAAAGGAATCAACGTCAAGAGCCAACCACCAGTCAAAATGATGGCCTTCACTGATGATTGCGTGGTGGGCATATCCGAACAATCAAGATGCTTGCAGAATTGAGAAGATAATTCAAGACTATTCAGCCATAAGTAACGCATCACTTAACACTGAGAAAAAGGAAATTATACTCCTGGGAAAATATCAGACCCAGTGGATGCCATCTACACAGGGCCAACAAGCTAGTACATTAAGACTCCTGGCCAGACATAGGAGGCAAAAATTAGCAAAGAACTCACTAAAACTTCCATTCATCACCAAGCCAACAGCTGGCCCTGTTCGTCACTTGGGAGTATGGTTGGAAGCAGGAGGATACGCTAACTCCATGATGGAAAATCGATTATTAGACAAAATAACAAAACACATTGCATCTTTACATGTTCACCAAACAGGTCTAACAGGAAGGGTCATGGTAGCCAACTCAAAGATTCTATCAATCATATGGTTCATGGCTCATGCAATCACTTTCTCACCATCTTTCCTCAACACAGTCCACGCCCCATTACAAGGATAACTATGGTCCAACCACAACCCCCCTGTACGCCTTGAAACCCTATTTGGCTCTAGAAGATATGGAGGTATGGGGCTTACTAATTACGTAGAGCAAACAACCCATATACTGGGATCCTGGATAGCTCATGTGACTAGTCCATATCTTCCAGATAAACACTAGGCCAAAACAGCAAGATATAACTTCACACGTGCACTACAATTAAGAAACCCATATCACCCAAACAAATTAATCAAGTATCTAGCATCCCATCCCACACCTGCAGGGCCACATGGCACTCCTGCATACTTCAAACGAATACTCCTAGCCTTGAGAAGAGCGACATGGCGGATTTATATAAATGATCAAACCAGTCACCGAGGACGCCCAAGGCTAACTCACAGACAGGAGAACAATGATTAAATAGTCACAGACAATATAATAAGCAAAAGCCCAAATACCATAGCCAGTATAGATTACCTGGACCATATGGACATACCCTATAACATGGAGACCCAAAGAAGAGTATGGAGGTACACACATCACCCTATACTCCAACCCAGGATAAGAGCACATGTATGGAGGTGTATGAAGAGAGTATACCAAACAGCTGATTGGTCAAATGCCACTCATACCTCATGTGCAATATGTGGTCAGTATGGAAGCCTAGCCCATCGTTTAGAACAATGCCCAACATCAGTGGCTGTATGGAAAGAGGCCATGCGCCTTTTTCGCCAAGAAAACGGACATCCATTCAGCCTAGCAAGGAACAGTTCGCTATAAACAGGGACTCTCCTATCCATCCATCTCTCAGGGCGCTAATAACAGTAATAGCACTATGGACGATACATACAATGGTATTGGAATCGTTCACAGGAGCAGCGCCAACAATCCAAGAAGCCATTCATCACTTCCACAGCCATATATTGGAACATTTCCAAGCATGGCTGTTTGGACATATGACCCCCATAACAGAAGGATAATCAACACATGGTTCCCCATATGGTTCCTAAAAATTGATCCTTTCCTTCACACATGCTGCATCCAAGAATAAGACAGAATAACACCCCTCTCTACCGTCCTAATCTTGGTGATCCTGGAGACAACAAGAGGGGCTCTTACCTCTGGTGTGTCTTAATTTCGAATTTCATTAGTTCTCTCACTATATCGGAAGTGCTTGTCCCCTGGTTGACCTTCCCCAAATAAATATAAACAAGGCAGGAGTGAACCCCAAAGTGGGGTCCATACCCAAGCAGTGCTCTAGGCTGGAGTTCATAAGCTACCTGAGCTAGAGGAAACTAGGACGGCAGCGGTGCAGAGAGAGATATGATGGTAAAATCAAATGGTTAAAGTTGCTTGAGACCTCCTCAAAGAGGTCCGTGCACAGGTTCACCTAAAGAAACATAAAGAAAATGTATACCAAAAAATGGTTTTTATTAAGTAAAAGTTTACAAACATAAGAGACTGGTCTTGAGAAACAAATTTAAGGAAATTTGGGGGGAATAATTGATCAATGGAAGTGGTGCTAAGCTGAGGTACACCAATAAGCGCATGCTTATCATCAGGCATTGTACTATATTTGGTAATCAACCAAACTTGGGCTACAAATTGTAGTCAAGGCCAACCTGAGCTGATAATTCAATAATGAATGGGTTTTGAGACCTCATTCACCAAGAAATCGAATCAAACCATCTTTTTTAACCACAAAGATGGTTCGTTTTAATGCACCTGCTGTGATACAAGGATGAACTTCTCTCACATCCCATGGACTAATATGGACATATCTCGCCTTAACCCAGCATTCATACAAGGTAAATTTGAGATCAGGGAGGCCTTATAATTTCACCCTCTTGGTCTCCTTACATGCAGCTTTATCCTTGGTGTTTGTATCCATTTTCATGTCATCCTCAAGCCATGACATTACCCTCCCGTTCTTTTGGGGCTCACTCCTCTCCAGGGGCTTGCGCCAGGGAAATTTCTTGTGGTCTGGGGCCAACTTCATAGTGGCAATGGTTTGCTTTGCTTGTGATCTGGCAGCCTGAGGAAAACGCTTGTGGAAACTGTCAATCAGGTCTCAGTGAGTGCACAGTCGCACACTGGTACCCAACTGTTTTCTGCTGTGTCAAATTTCTTTCAAAATACCAGGTACTCAAGGCTTCTTTTAACTCAGCGGGAGGCTACTATTTCCTACACTTCCAACTCTGTCACTCTATTCACAATATAAGCCTTAGGAGTCTCTGGTGGGGGCCCTCAAACAACATCATTGTGCTCTCATGAAAGACAGAAAAGATATAAAACAAAGAGGGAAGATCTTGCTGATATGAGGCGTGGCCCTCCTTTCTAACTCGCGGTAAGGGCCAATCCTCTTTGGTCCCAGTTTTTTGCATGGCTGCTTGATAACGATGTTTTGAGCATCAAGCATCACGAGATCCCCTTCTTTCTATGCTGGACCCACTTGTCTTTTTCCATCAACGTTCTCCTTATAAACTTGCATTGGTGCCTCCAAACTTGTGGAGACCCCCTGGTGCACTTTCTTATTAGTCTTACAAAGTCCACCACGGCTTCAGATTTTGATCCATAATTGGGCTTCATTTTGAAGGCGGGGCTAAACTTATAGTTGGCAAAAAGGGGGAACACCAATAGATGCATGTAACATGTTGTTATAGCTAAACTGGGTCATAAGAAGGTGAGAAACCCAATCTGAATGATCCACGGCAGTGTAACACTGCAGAAACTGTTCCAAGCACTAGTTCACTCCTTCAGTCTGCGCACCTTATTGGGGTGATAGGCAGTTAAATGGCAGAGGCGAATCTGAAAAGTCTTTCACAACTCTTCCCAAAAGACATAGGCAAACTGGGGTCCCCAATCGCTAATACTTCTTGGGGGACTTCATGAAGCGCAAACACATGAGTGAAGAAGAGACTAGCCATATCAGCTGTTATTACTGTGGTTCTGCAGGGAATAAAGTGGGAGAACTTTGTAAAACGGTCCACCATTACCATGATGGCATCATAACCATCAGAAACAGGTAGTTCTACAATAAAAGACACCAATACGTAAGTCCAAGGATTTTCAGCCTTTTTAACTGGTACCAATAACACCGCTAGTGGTTGTCTATTTGGTTTCATTTGATTAATAGATTAGGCACTCTACACAATACCTGTCCACCTGAGTGGGCATGCCCTTGAAAATTTATGTGCGGAGAATTAGCTCCAAAGTCTTCACCTTCCAAGGATGACCAACTGTGATTCCGTTTATGATGATTCCTGATGATTAACAGGTGAAGTAGTCCTGCAGGAACCCATAGGCGCCCCTGAAACCACACCATTACATCCTTTACGTGAATACCCCTGGTTATATCCACCTGATTCATAGCGCTATTTGCAAGGACCATAGTATATTCGGCCAACGACTGCTGAGAAAGGACTATCTTTCTGAACATACAATATTCCTCCACATTTTCCATAGAGCAAGCACTGGCCCATTGGCAGAAAAAGAGGGAGGTTGAGACACAATCTTAACTTGTGGAATTGTCAACTAGGTATTATGCATTTCTACCTCATTCAGATTGGGAGCTAAATCAGGGTTTCAAATCAAAGCATCCGCAAAACCATTCTCCTTGCCCTTAGTAAACTCACAGGAAAATGCAAATTGGTCCAAGGTCTTATGATATCAGGTTTGACATGGGGTCGACATGAGGTGTGAAGTAATATTCTAAGGCATGGTAATCTGTACATACGCAGAAAGGTTAGGAAGAGCCATGCTGGTGATGACACCAATAGGTCAACGCCTCCACCAATGCCAATAACTCTTTTTCATAAACGGCGGTGTTCAACTTAGGCAGATATATCTCTCAAGAAATATATCTCACATGATGCTCTATTCCATCTTCACCTAGTTGTAATAAGGCAGCTGCTATGGCGAAGTTGGAGGCATTGGTAGACAGAGTGATCTCCTTTTCAGAATCTACATGGCGAAGGATGGACGTGGACAGCAGGGTGCACTTTACTGCTTAGAAAGCATCCTCCAAAACGGGGGACCACTGAAGCACTTTTGCCCCACTAGCCCTATACAAGGGAGCTGCCACTTCAGAAATTTGGCGTGGACTTCTTGAGCAACATACACGTCCCCATAAAACTCCTCAATTCCTTGACCAAAGTTGATGTGGGCCATTCAAAATCGCCTTCTTTTTGTCTGGAGTTATCTAATGCCCTTGGTCAAACACGACGTTGCCCAGAAAGGTGACATGAGACTTAAAGAACTTACACTTGCTTATCTTCAGCGTAAGACTGGCTGCCTTTAACCTCTCCACCACTTTCCTAAGGTGTACTGCATGGGACTCATGATCAGGGGAAAACACAAAAATATCATCCATGTAGACAACTGCGCATACCCACAGCAAGTCCCAAAAGCCACATCAATATGGTGTTGGAATATAGCAGGGACATTCTTAATCCCAAAGGGCATAACCCAAAATTGGAAGATTCCTTTTCTGGTAAGGAATGATGTTAGCCACTCCTGGACCTTTATTTAAATCTGATTATATGAGTTTAGGAAATCCATTTTGGGGGGATTACTTTCGCCTTCTCCACATAGCATGCAATCTGAGAATCCAAAGGGAAGGGATGTAAATCTGGTACAGTAACATTGTTTAGGCTCGGGGGTGGAAGGCGAGTTGGTAAGGGCATACGGCTACCAACCTGAAGGTTGTGGGTTTAATTCCCGCCCTTTGCACATCGATTGGGGTGCTAGCCAAAGGAAGCTATTGGCGGTTAGTAGGTCTAATAACACGAAAACCTTACCCATGATGTAACCAGAAAAATTTGAGTCCCAATCCGGAGGTGGAAAAACTTTCTTCAATGGAGTTGACCCTGTTCAGGTTTCATGTCATTTCTTTCTTTCATTTCTTTCTTTCAGTAATGCCTGTCCCCTGCTCGGCTTGCCTCGGTTAAATAAAACATTGTTTAGGCTCCCATAACCCATGCATGGGCATAAAGTACCATTTTCTTTCTCCATGAAGAGAAGTGGGAAGCATATTGAGTACAGTAATTAATTGCACCTTTGGCTAACAGTCCTTAACCCACACATATAATGCTGCTTCCTCCCATATGGTCAAAGGGTAAATTGGGGATGATATATGCACCAGATCAAACGTGAGCTTGAACTCACAATCAAACTCTAAATGAGCAGTTAACACATTAGCTAAAGTTGCATCAAAAATAGATTCTAGATAATCCAAACAGGAAGTTAAAGATACCTCCAGTGAGGGCTTCAACAATGGACGATACTAAGAGTGTGGATATTGGGCTAGTGGGGCAGATCGCCCTGAACATTATCCTCATACAATGGAACAATTGATATATGACAATTCTTTAATTTTAAGGACATGGTGTTTTCTTTCAAGTTGGTCCTGACGTCAAACTTACGCCACCACTCTACTCCAAATGTAATGGGTTTAAGAGGCTTTTGATTGCTTGGAAACGATCCGTCAAAAAATACTTGACCACTTGATAATCCACTACCCTTGTACCTTCAAGGTGGGAATACCTTGAAAACCCTCACCTAACCATACCACCTGGAAAGTAACTAAGCTCAAGGTAGTCGGCTAGGTCTTGGTCAATAAAATTCTCAGAGGCTCCAATACTAACAAAAATAGTAGTGCTGATTTTCCCTGAAGGGGAAGAAATGGTAGCAGTTAACAAAAAATACCCTGAATGATCTTTATTTGTAGCAGATAACGCCAACACTTCACCACAAAAAATTTCTTCAGGCTAAACATACCACCAGTGTACTTTTCTGCATC
This sequence comes from Massospora cicadina, assembly GCA_022478985.1. NCBI lineage: Eukaryota > Fungi > Entomophthoromycota > Entomophthoromycetes > Entomophthorales > Entomophthoraceae > Massospora > Massospora cicadina. The sequence goes on from JAKSZP010013237.1 coordinate 41,393, forward strand.
AAAGAATAAAGAGGGATAGTTGGCCACTCTTACTACTGAGGTCACATATACTACCTTATCTTCAGCAACTGCTTAAACATTTTTGTATTTAAGGAGTAACCGCTTTTCCACCTCCTGTGTTCTGCGGATCATGGTTGTGGTCAAGCGTGGGTTATCTGGAGTGAATTGAGATACTGAAATAGGGTCCATATCTGAGTCATAAGAGAAGATATATGGCTAGGTAGTATATATGAAAACGTCATTATAAAGCGCACTTTGGGCTGAACATGACACCATACCCATTTTGGCAGTGGTTTGTGCGCCTTTTTTCAGGGCCATCACCACCAGAGCCTTCATTGATGATCTAGCCTGCACCACCTGAACGTGGTGCCGAGGAAAAAGGATTTTATTATGTCAATTTTGCGAATTACAGTGAAAGATTGGGAGATCATGACTCTCAGATTGCAAGGCATCCATATCCACCAGGTACAGGCAAGAAGTTTAGTACTTTTCAGTCGGAGGTAGCAAAAATAACGCAAAGATTCTCCAACCTCTGGGAAAAATAGAAAACAGTGGTTAGCCTCACCACAGCTGTGACCAACAGCTGGTGCGCCTCAATTGAACTTCTTGAAAGTCCCACACATAAAAGGTTCATACACATAAAGTAAAGAGGTTGGTTGACTAATCTAAGGAGAGTATCTATAACTCTCATGCTCCCAGAGGTTAGTACATGGTGCACAGACCCAACGCCAGGGAGCTAGTCATTAGTATTAAAGTTAGTAGAGCCCTGCAGAGGGTGCTTGAGCTCTAGTAACTTAGGACAAGGGTGGTTAACAATAGATTAAAGAACAAAACCCAGACTAATAATAAGGCAGGAGGGAACCTCAAAGTGGAGTCCATACCAAAGTAGTGCTCTGGGCTGGAGTGCAAAAGCAGCCTGGGCTGGAGGGAAGCAGGATGGCTCAGCGGTGAACCAGAGGAGAGATTATGGTGGTGGAAATTAAATGGTTAAAGTTGATTTTGATTTCCTCAAAGAGGTCCGTGCACAGATTCACCTAAAATAATATAAAGAGAACTTATACCAACAAATGGCTTTTATTAAGGAAAAAGTTGACCACCAAGAGATATTGGTCTTGAGAAAAAAATTTAAGATTTTTGGGGAATAATTAATCAATGGAAGTGGTGCTAAGCTGAGGTGCACAATAAGCGCGGACTTCCATCAGGCAGTGTACTATGCTTGGTAATTGACCTAGTTCAGGTTATTGACTGTAGGTAAGGTCAGCCTGAGCTTGAAAAAAACTTCTGAGTTTTGAGACCTCATTTACAAAGAAATTGAATCAAACCATCTTTTTAGTCACAAAGCTGGTCTGGTTTAATGCATCTGCTGTAATACAGGGCTAAACTTTTCTCACATTCCCAGGACCAACCTGGGCATTCTCTCCATAACCCATCATTGGTCCAAGGTATGTTTGAGGTCATGGAGGCCTGCCAAGATCACCCTCTTGGCCTTCTGACATGCAGCTTTATCCTTGGTGTTTGTATCCATTTTTCATGTCATCCTCAAGCCATGACATTAAGAAGTCATGATATTTATCTCAATTTACTGGCACAAGCTTCTAAATCCAATCAAATTTAAAAAAATTATATTAAGAAGAACATTTAATACATGAAACATCCACTACTGTTGAGACACCAGTAACACGGACATCACTGAAACCAACAAACAAGGGTTACATTAAAAATAAAGCGTTTAAAAATGTAAACTGATCTATTAACAATTAGGAACACCTTCTTTAATTGTTTTACAAAGGTAAATATATCATTCAATTAGTCTGAGTACTAGATGTTTTGGACATTTGAGAACTTATCAATAGTAAGGCTTTGTTATAATAAACTAATGTATTTTTCAGACATTAACAATGACATTTAATACCAAACTGAATGACCAGATATTATTAGCTCACTAGGAGCTAAATTTGCACTATCACCACAACAAGCACATATTGTATTGACCTCACCATCAGTTGTTCTTAATAATTACTACTAAAGCTTCATCATTGAGACCTAGTTCTTTGTTATGATTAGGAGGAGTCATTAATTTTAACAAAAGCATTTAAAGTTCCAAAACTACCATGTGTCTTTGTTATTTAAGAATAAAGAGTAATACTCCCAAAAACGCTCTACTTTGTCAAGTTGGAATTTTCAATCAATTCATTTATGTATGTATAGAATTATAAGAGATCTGTTAAATGTCAAAACTCAGTAGAGGCTGTGAATAAATATACTTTATCGTGAATGTGGCTGGGATCTTGCCTTGCAAACAACAATTTATGACATTGTCAATGAACTTTAAGATCTCACCATAAATGATTCTTGAAATCTACAACCTGATAGACAATCTTTTAACAGCATAGAACACAGATAGGCTTCTAAAACTACAGTTATCTCAGTATGCTTAGGTGGAATTAGAAAAATCCCCAAATGTATAATATTAGTTAATAAAGAACAAGATGCAGCCAATGCCAAAATTACAATCTGCAAGCCCATTGTGTAAATGCACGAAATATTAGAGTTTAAAAGGATAAAATTAGATATAGCAACCTAGGATTAGAATAAAAGTTAAAAGAACTTCGTAGAATTTATGGTCAACTATATCAAGAGCCTAAACAACTACGGACTGTTCTGAATAGTGAATCACTAAATGGACATGAGTATTCTAGACCCAAACATATTTAACCTATATTGTTGATCTAATAATGAGGCAGAGATCATCTACTAAGAGCTCAAGGAGCTATTAGATGTAGGCTTGTTGAGACTCATGAAAATTCTATGGTTTCATTACTGTCGCAATTTTGATATGACTGGACGATAGCCCCAGTCGTCATGGCAAAATGAATAGGAATCCGCCAGAATCAAACTGGTAATGTTAAATTGAAGTTGCGAATTAAGGCGATATTGGGTTATTGGGAAATTGCCTTGAATTAGGCAATTATAAAATTTTTAAATAAAGAATTGACGGAGCCAATAAGATATGGCGAATTAAATTACTAAGCCATACGAGTTTTAGCATCTGAAGTCACTACAATATATAGGCGAGATGAGATGATCAAGAGGGGTTGTTGTTGTTTAGGAAGTAAGTCAGCGGAGCTAGAAGAAGCCGCGACAATAAGTAGATTAAATAAAGATGTAGAAGGAGCTAGTGCTCCATATTTATTTATAAGTTCATTTTGTGTTCCAAGGGCAATGATCATTATATTGTTGTTCCTATTTGCTCAGTGGGTTAAGCCCTGTGCAACTCCGTGGCGTATCTCTTAGATATTGCCAATTTTAGAACAGTATTGCTCACTACAGGGGGCCCATTGATCAAATTATCTATGATAAAAACTCAGTTGTCCGCAATGTTGCATCGATTCTTTTGATAAATATCCTGCCCAACTCTCTGGGTAATTTGCCTATACAGAGCTAAAACTGGCATTGGATGCTGTGCTAAAAAAACAAGATGAGCTGCTCCAGGAGGTCTGCTGCACTAAGCTGCCCCCATTCGATAATGATGGGAATATTTATGGGTACTTTAGGCAATTTGAGATTGTGACTGAAGGAGCCTCAGATCAACGAAGAGCTAAATTGTTGATTTCATCCTTGGATGTTGGAAGCGCTGATCAAGTCATCTGTTACCTTTCAGGTAGTTCCTCTATATACCAAGAAGTCAAAAATATGGTGCTGTAGTTGTTTGGCAGAACTGCAAAGATGTCCCAGCAGAAGGTAGAATTTTTGACCATCAAGTTTCAGCGAAATGAAACTCTCACTGCTTTTGCCGAGCACTTTATGGCTGAAGCGCATGTGTTATTGGGGCTGGAGTTTTATCTGAAGCTGATGTGTTTATGTGATGACTTCTGCTGTAAAGCCATTTTGTGAGCTACACAACGTAATGGCCACACTGTTGGATGAGGATGTACCTTTGCTTAAACTTGTTCAGTTCTTACACCACATATCAGCCAACTTCCCTCCACCTAATACTGATCAGTTTCTTACCGCTATGACTGCTGAACCATCACATTTGGGGAACCCTATCAGCCCAGTCCAGATATCACTAACCTATTCTCATTAGTTAAATGTCCACCCCATTCTTGCTTATCATCCTTGGGTCCACTACCGCACTAGATCTGTTTATGCTGATCAATTCCAGCTTAACCATCATCATGAATGGTACCATATTAATCAAGGATGTGGGCCTTATGGGGTCAGATGTTTCAAATGTGGTCGACAGGGGCATCTGGCATGAAGGTGCTCTACTCAACTAGTCTCTTGCATACAGCTGGAACATTATGGCAAGGGAAAAGTCAGAGCGGAGTAGAAAAAGGACTCTCTATCTCCGCTATACAAAGCCAAACGTCCCACCTGAACCCACGATTGAATATTCAGTGGAAGTTTCAATACATAATGAGTCAGTGTTATATCAGCCGCCTGTTGGAGAGGTGAATGTCTTGACACAAGTACAGTCAGCTGCTATGATGGAAAAGGGGCTCAGATACAGGTCAAGCCTTATGCTTGCCAAATGGTTGACCAAGTAACCCCTGAAAAGTTAGACCTTTCCTCATATGCACCTTTCTTACAAGCAGTAAGCATTGCTCTTCCAGTCCATACTATTATAAAACAATACCCCAGAATTTGGGAGGGGATTTCATGTTTCCTTGGAAACAGAGAACTTTTAGATGTCCATGTTATCAACAGTCGAGATGCATCATACTCTGAATGTACTTACTGTGACCTGGTTGTAGCTAAGACCTGAGTCCATGCCATCATAGATACTGGCGCACCTGTTAACATTGTCTCCACCAAATTGGTGGTTAGGTTGGCATTAAAACCAGATGTGGAACACTGGATGGTATATGGCACTGCTGGAGTAGAAAATATGGTCTCTGAGGGTGCATACAGTGCCCTTCCTCTGAGGTTTGGTTCTATTGTCATGGTAGCTCCAGCTATAGTGTTACCATATATCAATTATGATCTGTTAATTGGAACTTCCTTTTTGTAACACTATGGGGCTGTTATCAATATGACAAATGAGACTTTTGAAATATCGGGTCAGCAAATCCCAATTTACCTTACCTCCAGAGGAGTACCAAATGACCCAGTGCATATGGGGAATATTAATCTAGCTTATAGAGATGGAGTCATTCCAGTGCGTTACCATTGGTTAAAGGGCAAAACTGAGCCCTTCCTCAACAGATGTATGAATATTAAGGGCTGCCGCTCAGAGCTGCCAGATCTATATCTATTCCATTGGGGCATCAAGTTATAGTGAACACTGACTTGGTGATTTAAATTCCAAATGGACTCTATGGGGAGGTCATTGGGCCATATCAGCAATCATGGCTTGAGCCCCACGTGGCTCCAGGTATTATTTTACCAGGGCAGGTGGAGATCAAAGTTTTGCTCGCAAATCTACATATGGTTCCACTGAAAATCCGCTGCCACCAAATAGTGGCATATTTACACTTAATCCCTGTTGAGGAGGTTCATTCAGTTCATGACTTTAAGTCACTAGGGGAATTTGGTCTGCTGTCCTCACCACAGCTTAGTGTAATGGCGGTTGCTTCATGTGATGAATTAATGGGGCTGTTGGAATCACAGAAGGATAGGGTAATCGCTTTATTTCAAAAATATAAAGAAATTTTTGCTGTTGATGACCATGATTTAGGGTGTGCTTGGGGGGGTCCATTGATTGGACACCAGCAATCATCCTCCTATAAGGTCTCGACCAATCCACCATTCTCAGGCAGCAGAAGATGTGGTTACTGAGGAAATTGACAAGTTAATGCAACAAGGGATGCTTGAGCCATCCAAGAGCCCATGGGCTTTTCTGTCCTTATTGTAAAAAAGAAGGATGGCACCAACTGCATAGTAATAGACTACCAGAAGCTCAACAGCATCACTAAAAAGGACTCCTATCCCTTACCACGGATTGACAATGCTTTAGATTGGCTAGGAGGAGCTTGTTTCTTCTTAGCTATGGATCTGATCTCAGGCTACTGGCAAATTGATTTGCCACCGGCAGAGAAGGAGAAGTGTGCTGTAATCACATCCAAAGGGCTTTTTCAACCAACCCGGATGCCACAAGGGCTGTGTAATGCCCCAGCTACATTCCAAAGGGCAATGGACACTATTCTTGGTGATCTAAAATTGTCATGTGTCCTTGTATACCTTGACGAAATTAATGTTTTAATAAACCTTCTCCAAACACCTTGATCATTTAGAAGCTGTATTCCGCCAGCTCGCTGAGGCCAACATCAAGATCAAACCCCAGAAATGTCACTCCTTTAAGGACCAGCTGGAGTACATGGGATTTGTGGTTGATGCCATAGGGCTGAGACCTCAACCAGCCAAAGTAGAAACCATTTGAAAAAAGACTCTACCCAACAGCAAGCGGGATATACAGGTCTTTTTGGGAATGGTCGGATATTACCAGCGGTTCATCCCCTAATTTCAGCTGTATTGGGGGCCCACTATTTGAGTTATTATGGAAAGACACCACTTTTGAATGGAAATGACATCAACACGCTTTTGATACGCTTCAAACTGCACTGATCAGCGCACCAGTGTTATTTTATCCCAATTTTGAAAAAGAATTCATTGTTCATATGGATGCATCCCTTTCCGCCATAGGGGAGTCATATCCCAAAGAGATGAGGAAGGAGAGTAACACCCTGTAGCATATTGCAGTCATAGCTTGAACAGCCATGAGTGCAATTATACTATCACTGAGCGGGAGTGCTTAGTGGTGATCTACGCCTGTAAGCAATTCTGGGTGTATCTGCATAGAGTGAAACTCAAAGTTGTAATGGATCATGCTCACTACGCTGGTTACAATATCTTAAGAACTGGAAGAGAGCCTGGCCCGATGGGCTCTTAAATTGCAAGCATACAACTTTGAAATTTTTCATTGACCTGGAGTAAAACACCAGAATGCCGATTGTTTATCAAGGTTGCCAACAATTGCAGTTATGGCAGATATAAGTGATATAATATTTGACAAAATGATCTGCAGAAAATACAATGATGAACTGCCCCAAATGATCAAAGCATTAAACGAAATGAGAGCAAATACCTCCCAATGGAATGGGGAACTATATAAGTGGATTGGCGATTCTATGGTGAATTTTCCATGACCCTCAGCCAGGTCAGGAATTATTATAAGTGCTAACAAGGAAGTCAGACATGGGGGGTGCGTAAGACAATGGAGTTGTTGCACCCTCAGTACTATTGGGAAAGCATGAACTTTGATGTGCTTGAAACCATTTCCTTTTGCCATCAGTGCCAAGTGGAGAAGACATTCCGCCGTAAGACTTCATATCAGGTAGTGAAACCACACTTTGCTTGACATACTGTGTCCTTGGATGTTGTTGGTCCCTTGCCAACAGGAGCTAACTGGTGCAAGTTTATCCTTGTTGCTATTGACCATTTGACCTGGTGGGTTGAAGCAAGGGCAATATGAGATTTAGGGGCAGTTACAGTGGCCAAGTTCATGATGGAGTGTCTTATTCAGCAACATGGATGCCCTCAGTTCATTATCACTGAAGACGGAACTAACTTCACCTTGCACATCCTCCCTAAAATGAATGAGCTCATGGGAATCCGCAGGGTTCTAATGACCCCATACCACCCCAAATCTAATGGAATGGTTGAACGAGTGAATGGGACCCCGGTGAATATCCTATGCAAATTAGTAATGAATTGACTATCTGATTGGACCTCCCTTCTTTCCACTACTGTGTTCACCTATAACATCAGTTATCATTCTGCCATGGGGAAAAGTCTATTCCAACTGCTTTACAGCTAGCACCCAGCTCTTCCAGCATTACTTTATTAATGTGTATAAGACACCAGCGGAATGGAACCCCACCTTTATTTGACTAACCTTGCAAACATTCTGATCAAATTGCAGACTGAAGCATATTCCTTCAGCATAGCAAAGAAAAGATTAGGACTCAGGCTGCTGATCAAGTATGTCATAGTTGGTTGGCGCAGTTCAAGGAAGGTGATATGGTTCTCTATCTTGACCAACATGGGTTTGGCCAGAAACACAAGTTGGCCAGCATCTGGATTGGGCCATTCAAAATTATTGAAAAGACAGGTGTGGACACATATACTATCAAGGACCCCACTAGCAGTCAGATCATAAACTGAATGCAGGCAAGTTCCTCCATGTGTATAGGCAATAGAAGCCTTATCGTCCAGTCAAAGGGGGTTAATGTCACGATTCTGATATGACTGGACGATAGCCCCAGTCGTCATGGTGAAATGAATAGGAATCCACCAGAATCTAACTGGTAAGGTTAATTGAAGCTGCGAATTAAGCGATATTGGGTTATTAGGAAATTGCCTTGAATTAGGAAATTATGAAATTAATGAATGAAGAATTGATGGAGCCAATAAGATATGGAGAGTTAAATTACTAAGCCATACTGTTGTAGCATCTGAAGTCACTACAATATATAGGCGATATGAGATGATCAAGAGAGGTTGTTGTTGTTTAGGAAGTAAAAGTCAGCGGAGCTAGAAGAAGCCGCGACAATAAGTAGATTAAATAAAGATGTAGAAGGAGCTAGTGCTCCATATTTATTTATAAGTTAATTTTGTGTTCCAAGGGCAACGATCATCATATTGTTGTTCCTATTTGCTCAGTGGGTTAAACCCTGTGCAACTCCGCGGCGTATCTCTTGGATATCGCCAATTTTATAACAATTACTTTTGCTTGAATGCAAAAAAGATGCTGAATTTGTGTCATTCTGAATTATTTCTGATTAAGAAAACTTACCTAGAATTCTTCATATCTCATTCCAAAGATTGACAATGCGGTTAAGAGACTTGAAGATAACAAGTTTTTAAAGCACGGGACCATGAATCAGGATATTTCAGATATAACTGTCACCAACAGATCATAAGAAGTGCGCATTACTCAAAATCCCAGATTTATTTACCCCACCCAGGATCCCTCAAGAACTTTATAACGCACAATCTAAAATCCATGAGCATTAGATTGATTCTTTGGTGACTTAAATATATCTTATGTTTTAATTTAACTTATAAAACATCACCTTCCTTAACCAAACATTTTATACCTTCAACACCTTTTCCAGGTCTTTAAATGACCATAAGCTTCAAACCTCAAGTCTTAACAATAAAATTCTCCTTTTTAGAACAACCCAAGTTACCAGTCAAAATATCTGCAACAAAGAGATTAGCCTCAAAGTTAAAAAGTAAAGCATAAAATATAATGAACTAATTTCAAGTGCATTAGGGACATAAAAATCTTTCTAGTTGTGTCTCAGTGCTAATAAAAATACTTGAATCACTTCATAAACATCATTACTACACCCACTCACATGTTGTCTAATAATGTGAGATTCTATTGGAAGGCCAAACAAAAAGAAGTTTTCAGGGTTCATTGAAAGAAAATAATAAAACTTTAATCTTAGTATATCCAGATCCAAACAATATTTCTACTTGTTTACTGACACAAGTAATTTTTGGAAGGGAGTTATCCTAGCTCAACTGGATGAATATTGGAAAATTTTTAACAAATACTACTCCAGAGTCTTATTAAACGAAAAAAGTATTATCATGTCACTTAGAGATTATGCTAGCTCTAATATGAGCAGTCAAGCACTTCTAACTTTACGTGTATGGAGTATATATAAAGTCATATCAATTATGCTCCACTAAGATGACTACAAAACGCACGAGATCTAGAAGGACGCCTTGCATGATGGCAAAAAAATCCAAGGATGTTATTTTGAGATAATAAATTGGGATAGACACAAGAAAAGAACGCTGATGAGCTGTCAAGATTATGGGTGTTCCACCAAGAACTTCATGAAACTTTTCTTTATGGTCTTATAGGAGAGCTTAAAGAAGAAAAAAATTAGTAAATAAGCATGGTGTTTAATTAAGAAGTCCTCAAAGGAAACCAAAAAAAGTGGATTATCATCTGCACAAACTTTTCTAGAGAAAGGGTTACTTACGTCAGACCTAGTGAGAGGATTCAAGTTAGTTCAGAGGCACACGATCAAGTCAGCCATGGAAGGTTCCAGAAGTAATATGGAGACTCAAATTGGCCAGTTTACTGGGGATTGAAAAATGTTGAGACAGATCATGCTCACTAACTATCCATACCTTGTGCAAGCTTCAGAACATTGGAGAAGAGGTTCTTTTTAAACTAGAACAACTGACTTCCTTTTTTTAAAATGTCTCCATTAACAATATTAGATTATCACCATGAAAGTAAAGGGCTCAGTTTATCCTTATTTTAATTGACCACATCACTAAGTTGGTCAAAGTCGTTGCTGTCAGAGCATAACACAACACTGCCATCGTGAAGTGCCTATACAATCAGAAAATTTAAGATAAAGGTTCCTGGAAATCCTACTTTTAGAAAATATATAAAACTATATCGCCAATGTAGTAAGTAAGATTATAGAATAACTGAGGACAAACAACATATATGACCCACTACATAACATGACCAATGTGAGAATTTTAAGAGTCACTAGAAAAACTTTAAATTCTCAAGAAGTTAGCCGCCAAATATGCTTCAATTTGGAACACTATTTGCACTCTGCATTATTTTTGTTTAGACCTAGATGCTACTATATGATACATATTCCCATTTGAGCCCAGTACAGGCAAGAAACCACCAGACCATCACTATTAGTCATAATCATATATGTCAATCAGAAAATTTGCCTCCAGTGAGCTATCATCACACACTAGTAGATAAACTAGTTAGGACTTAAATGGAGGAAGGTTGCAACATTAAAAAACATATAGTAGCTGGACAAAAGGATAGCCAAAGAGCTTAGCTACTTGATAAAGCAAACAAATTTTATTCTGCCATATGGTTGAAGTAAATAGACAAGCTTTAAAAAAAGGATAGGGATCCTCCATAGTCCTTTTTTAATAGAGTGAATGAGTGTATTAATAGGGATGAAGTCACTAAGGTTGCTTAAAACTGTGTACATGCAAGACAAACTCAATTTAAGTAGTACTTTTAGTGGGAGGGGTGATATTGTAGTTTTAGAGGCAGTTAGCAAAGTAATTTGACTCCTTTAGAAGAGATTGAGGACTTCAACCAGACAAGCCATGATAAAAACTGTCATGATTTACCCTAACATGGGTGAGGTCTTGAACCTAGATTTTTATTATATTTTTATTACGCTGAGCCCCTAATATCCCTTAATATTTAATATTTGCGGTGCATAGCCAAACCGATTTTATAAGGTATAAAATTATTATTATATTCAAATTACTAATGAGAGACCTCATCCAATTACAAGCTAATGAGTACTTATTTTTCCTTAGTGATCCACCAACCTATGTGATTGAGTGCTCTTCCTTCTCATTTGACTCTCTGATTCAAACTAAAGGCTGGTATAGTGAATTTTAAATAAACCCATTTCTCAACAGGGCTTACATTTATCTTTTTATTATATAATCTTCCTAATACTTTACTTAAACTGTATTTTATAAGCTATCACTACTCTTTCTAAATAATTGTATACAAGCTGTTATCTATCCCATATCAAGTTTACTTATTTTGGTTACTTACACCAGGGGCTTTAAGATACCTGAACTCGCTTAGGAAAGATGGATAATTTTCCCCCACCTGTCCCACTAAAAAGACCCTAATACCCATAAACCATTGATGCAACAATATTAGAGGATTTTACTGTAAATGCTGACGAGTTGAAGAATCCAAATGATATGGATGATGAAAGATTGAGTTGCAATATTTACAGTGACAAAGAATTTCACAATGAGGACCGCATTTTAATTAAAATTTTTGTGGTGACATATTGGATTATAATTATTTTATGATGCTAGATTGAGAAGGCATCAGATCTGAGGATATTGAACTTTTTAAATGACTAATTAAAAAGTGAGGATCCTGTAAAATGAATATCTATTTTAACCTGGGTGAACAAAGCATACTGAGTGTACTTTGAAGAACACCTTTTGGATAAGAAGAAGGTCATTTACTTTACAAGAAAGATTACACAGATGTTCTTTACTTATCAAAGGTACTAAAATTATCAGTTTATGCCAAAAAAAGGACATCCACCATTGAATGACATGTAGTAATCTGTATCTTTAAATTGTTTATGTTCCAGTGACCATAAGAACTTTGAAATTTAAAGACATTGTATCAGTTTCAACTAACTTTATCATATCAATTTCTTAACTTATGGGTATAAAGCCAAACATTCTTTAAGCAATAAACTACCATTTTAAAGAATTATATTCTGCGCTTATTTTTTATCTATAGAAGAGAGGAAGGACTAGATTGAGTAAAGAGATAGTTACAGGAGCACAGAGAAGATGATAAAAAGGTGCACTGATTACTTCTGGGCTTGAGTATCTTGTTCTGGTAACAAGGTATTCTAAAGAAGAAGACTTATATCAAATCTTCTGTTTAAATAATCTTTTTATGTGCCTAATTGCAGAAATCTGGTGCTGATAACACAAAAATTCTCACATGATCAAATAATCTAGACCTTAGAGCAGGCTATATAAACAGCCATGAACTAAGCAAAATTAATACTCAAATTAATGTATTTTATTTTTTAGAAAGTAATCAGTCATACAAAATTTAATTAAGACCAACAAATGTGTTATTTTTAAGCTATTAAAGTACAACATAAATGTTGTTTCTTCTACTAAAGGCAATCATTGAATACCTTATGAGGTATGATATAATTTACAATTAATATATTATAGATACCCTTTATAGTTTAATTTCAATATAAAATTTTTAAATAAAACAGAAAATTGGAAAATCATAATTTTTTTATTTATAATGTTTTATTTACTTTACTAACATTTATGACCCAATGTTTTAGATGTATTTACTATAAGATAATTTATAGAAAACTTTTAAGTGATTAAGGTTAATTTTTTCATTTGTGTGAGATTGAATTTCAAAATCTTGAGTCTTTTTTACCTAAATTGAGCTCATTCTCTCTAACAAAAATAATTTTAGATGTCATACTAGAGGTTTTTAGTAGATAATTTTTTTACTTTTCAAAATAAGCTTAAGAATTGTTGCATTAGATGTATAATTTGCTTATTTTTAAGGTAAGCTGACCAGGAGATAAACATTACCAAATAGGCTTGGTGACAAGCAAAACTTGATTAAAACTAAAAAGTACTATAACGCCTAAAGTGAGCAAAAAGATAGAAAAAACAAATTAATGCCAACCAGGTGGGAAACAGGCAAACTGCTAAGTTACCATGGCAGAGGGGGAGGATTGAGATGGTCGTCCTCAGCTGCATATTCTTCTTATCAGAGTAAAGTGTAGGCCAAGGAAGAGATTAAAAACATAGGAGCATCAGATATATGTGATCAATGTCATCTATGGGATGCATCTTGTAGAATATGTGCACATGAATACGGTCTTTAAGTAATGATTGAAATCATGTTTGGCTTATAGATGAACATCTAGGGGTTTTTAATGTTATAATGTTAGCCTAGGTAAATTTAATATCTGGTTTTGTGTCACTGCCAAAAAATTCATGATGGATATGTTAGCTTTTGGGTGCCAGTAAGGAGATTGAGCGTACCTATAAGTTTAAGGCAAGATGTGATCTTGGGGGTGCTAGACCCCTCACAAGCATGCAAACATATTTAGCTGCAGCTTTGTAGATGAGACAACAATCAAGCGCAAGGAAGCTACTTCAAAAGCAAGCTGAAGATTCTTTGGAACAGTTCAGTATCTATTATAAGGAACAAAAGCGAGGAGGGAATTGGGCATCATAATCACTACTAAAGAGTTGTTTAAGGTGGAGAACAAAATGTTCAATGGATTCACTTAATTCATAGAGATCAGTCAATAAGGCCCAGGGATTTTTGTCTTATTTTTGATTGGTGCATCATCATGATGTTGAGGATTATCAGGAGAATGAGATGATGCTTGGGAATGAACGGTGGCCTAAGTTACCTCTTGATTGGCTAATGTTGTAAAGAAGGGTTGTTGGTTGGGGGTTTTAGAAAATGAAAATAGGGCGCTGGCCTTATAAGTGAGCAGACAGGGGTGGAACACTCAGTAATTACCCCAAGCATACACCACTGGAGTGGCTTTGACGTTTATAAAGCATCATATGCAATTACAGTGTCACGTTGCCAAGAAAATTTGGTGTGACCTAAGTTAAATAAGAGGGGGCAAACCTGGAGGTCATTGTTGACGTGCGGTCAGAAGAAATGGTAAGGTGCAGATGATTTAATAGAGCATGAGAAGATTTTATCCTGGATATGTCTGTGTGGTAGGAGTGATAGTAGCATTAGCATATGGAGCCGCATGCTCTATGCACCTCTTTGAAACGTTGAAGAAGTATAAGGTTTAAGCCTCAGTCTATAAGCACTATATTAGTTCCTCATACAACACTTGGGTGGTAGGTGAAAATGGAGGTTGGCAAAGTTCATTACACTTGTGGTGTCTGTGGGAAGATAAGTGCACTTTATGAAAATTGGTATATTTTATAAATACGTAGATTTGCCACTGCTGCAGCAGCGCCCTCCTAAGAGGGGAAAAGAACTAGATTATCTTGTAAAAGGGCGGAAGCTGGTTTAGCCAGATAGCAAATGAGTGGCAGTGGCCAGTGTAATTAACGCTTTGTTGTCATACAGGAATATTTTTTGTTGTCAACTCTGAGTCAAAAGAAAGGGTTGGATTGATGGAAGGCGAGGGATAAATTGAGAAGACTTAAGATAGGTAGAGCTCTATGTCTCTTGGAAGGGCATAAAAGATGGACAGATTTGATGGAATAGGTGAATAAGCCTGAACGCGTTTTACTGTAGGGCGGAAAACGCTAAGAGGTGGTGCATTAAAGCCCCATACTGGAGAAGCAGGCGGTGGAGCTAAGGAAATTGGCGTTAGGAGGAATTATTGCAGTTTTAATTAGATCCAAAGCTTCTTTTAAGATTGATTAAAAATGAGATCAATTGGTAAGGTAAGTTTTATGAAATAAAAGTATACTTTAAAAATATTAAATAAAAAATGAGATGCAGCTTTACTCTCTCGTTGCAAACACTTTTGCAACAAATTCAACTCAAGTTTAGTAAAGTTTGATAATCTCGTTGAGGATATTAGTTTGTGACCAATGTCAGGGAGCAGTTGGGCGAGTAAAGCTAAGGGCACAGGTGTTGGCCCCACATCAACCAAATTTTGTAAACGCCCTGTAAAATCTGGCGGTATATATAAAGTTAATATAAAAAACTGGCGGTTACCATTTCTCTGGAAATTTTGGCTTGGCAAGTGCACTGTAACCAGTTCATCAATATGTCGCACTCCCAACCACTATCATTGGTAGAAAAATGAGGTGCATGTTTTCCTAGATATTTAGCAAATATCACTTTGGGAGATGTTTTGTGGAGATGTACACACATTTCCTGAATATGGTGTACATCGCACCCCACTCCATGCCACGTGGTTGGCTGGATCTTGGCTTCAAAAAAGGAAGCAGCGGACAAATCTGCAAGGGTGTGCATAGTAGTAGACCTCCCAGATGGTCAACGGATAGTTGAATAAAGCACACCCAATGGACTAAAGTGAACCAAATTTTCATTAATTTCGACTTCCTACCCAAAACAGTTAATTTCACTGTGCTCAAGCACCACCTGAAGTCTGGGCTCACCATATATGGAGAAATACAATCCTTTAAAATGCAGCACTTTACGCTGATGCCAAACCTGTGCACAGGTAAGAGAGATTGCTGTTCTCACCCCATCTGTGGGGATTGTGGAGGATTTAACCCAAATCCCACACACTGCTTTCATCAAAATTAATGGGCAGAACACCCATCCATTTTGGGTCACCGTGGATAGTGCGCCTCCCATCTGCACATTCTGTCGTGCTTTTGGCCACAAGGCCCACACCTGCCCTGTCAAGGAGGGCATTACTCATCAAAAATTCTTTCAGATGCAATGGGCGGTGCAGAAGCCCATTATGAACTGGCACTAAACACCAATGAAGCCTTCCTGTGGGGAGCATAAGGATGTTACATTCTAGTAAATCTGGTGTTTTCACAAGAGTGAAAGAAGGCCAAACAGGCCCATAAGGCAGCAGCCAAGGAGGCGGCCAAGACCACATCTGCCATCCTGCCAGCCCAACTACAGGAGGACTTTGAGACTTTCGCGGTGGAAGCAGCTTTCAAATTTCTCAACTAATCAGATTAGGACACCTAAGCCAATTGGGCACCCAAGCTGAACACCTGATGGGTAAATTGTTTTACCTCACCAATGTGCCCAATAATCGATTGGGACCAAGTTTCTCACCAGCAATCCTGCCAAAATTCCACCTCCAAGTGATGGTGCACTGAAAATGCACGCACCACAAAAACTCATCACACAGCAGGGAAAAAAGAGAAGGCAAAAGCTAACGCAAACCTCACTGCTAAAGCTAACCATTCTGACATATACTTTATAGCGTCAAATACCTTTGGTGCCAAGCAGCGCTGTGATGAAAAAGAGAAGGCTTAAGGGCTCAGGTGCCCTTCCCCTCACACCTAAGATGCAATGGGGGAGCCTTTACTTTAGAGATGTTGAACATCTCTGGACTCAAGGCCTTGCCATCCTGGGCTAAGAAACTGAGTTTTTTACAAAATAATTTAACCGTGGACATCCTGGCTATTCATGAAACCCACTGTCCGCACAATACTAAGGAGTCATGGAAAACCATGCTTCTCCCTTCCCTCTCCTTTTGGTCTGAGCACTGTGGGGTGCTAGTTCAAGTGAACAGTAATTTTTAAATTATTTATTATATTCAAATTAATACCTAAACGGCCACATCCTTGTTGTCACCTTTTTGTGGGATGATGAAGTGCACGTTGTCATTAAATTTACGCCCCAACCTGTGCATGAGAACGTCAGAAATTTTTCTTGACAGCCAATTCCCTTCTACTACCCCCCAACCCATTCATTGTTGGAGACATGAACTGTTGGATGAACCCATCCACAGACCTCTGGCCTCATTGACTACACCCACACAGGGGCACATTGAACTTCATGTTCTCAAAGCCACCCTAGGGTTGTTTGATACCTTGCTGCGCCATGCTTCACTACTCACTAACAAGTTGTGCCCCCACATACACAACGGCCAATTAAGGTCCATGACCGCATTTACCTTATCCTCATGCCAATTAAATTTAATACCCAAATTTCACACTTCACCGTGACAAAAAACGATTTCTCCAACCAACAGATGATATAGATTCTCTTCCATTGATCCACCCAGCAGCCCAGGAGCCAAAATGGTGCAAATTTCACCCAGCCAAAATTGAATCGCTAAGATTTTCCTCATGGGTGGAATCTGTGGCCTCAGCTCTGGAGGTTGTCACACTGTTGTGTGCAGATCCAATTTCCACCTGGTCAACCTTCAAGGCGAGCACAATCCGCTAGGCTCGCCACCTCTCCTCCCACCACTCATGGGCCATCTCGGCGATCATTTTGCACAAACTAGTAGAATTAGACCACCTTGAGTCCAATGTCCTCACTGTGGGCTACAGCCTAGCTTGGGGTCACAAGTGGGTGGAAGTGGCCGCCCACCTCAATGCACTGGTGAGACAACACAAGCATTGAGTTTGTGTTCAGTATAAAGCTAAACATATTAAAGCAGGTGACACATGCTCCTCTTACTTTTTTTTGAAAATTCTTTGCAATGCATCAGAGTTTGGCCTACACACAGGTGCGAAGGCCAGACCACTCCATTGTGGATACACTGGCTGAAGTGGCGATCAAAATACAAAACTATTACTATAAGCTGTATTAATCCAATCCAAAACCACCAGCAGAAATGGCAAATTCTCTCAAAAATTCACACATCTGCACCATTTTCCTGATTCCCAGAGTTGATGAATTTGATTACTTGATATGAACTTTGGTCTGCCATTTGCAGTGAACCATATAAAAAATGCCCAGTTCCAGATGGCATCCCTTATGAGTTCTATAAGAAGTATTTCAAGGTTTATCCACCTTGCTGCTTGCCTCTCTTAACCAATGCCTTCTGGAAACGCGCCTCCTGCCTGTAGGGCAAGAGCCTTCATGATTACATTGTACAAAAAAGGCGATAAGCTGGACTTGGACAACTGGCGCCCCATTTCTCTAACTAAAACAGACACAAATTCTTCGCTAAAAATTATTGCTAACCGTCTAGGGGTTGCTGCCTCTGCTCTCATTTCCATGAACAATTTGGTTTCATACCCAAGGTCAATTTGGGACAATATACACACCGTAGCCAACTCTGTCAATCCACGGCTTCTGGAGCACTTGTATTTTTAGACCAGCAGAAGGCCTATGATAGAGTCAACTGGGAATACCTCAGAGCCTGCCTCCACAAGTTCCGCCTCCCACCTCGCTTCATCAATTGGGTGATGTTGCTAATGGAGTCTGCCACAATGGCTGTGCATGGCCCTGGCTTCCTCACGGATTTAGTCTGCCCTCAAAGGGGACTGCGCCAAGGGGACCCTCTTACTCCACTCTTGTATAACTTCAGACTTGACCCACTTCTTCAAAATTTGAATTCCCGCCTTACTGGTGTCCATGTGCAAAGTCAAGCACCAGTCAAGGTGCTGGCATTTGCTGATGATTGTTTGGTTGTGGTGTCTAACAATCATGATGCACGCGCGCTTGAAGATACAATCCAGGTTTACTCCAGGGTAAGTAATGCAGCACTCAATGCCTCCAAAACCGAAATTAAACTCCCTGGTCGGTATCAAGCCCACTGGGCCCCAGTGGCCTGTTTCCTACCTGCCTCATCAGCTTGCACACGAGTTAGCTTGCCCTGATAACCCCACACCACCCCGCTTGTGCTCCCCTTTGTGCCAAGCCCCATTGTTGGCCCTGTCCACCATTTGGGGGTGTGGTTTGAGGCAGGAAGCTACGCCTCATCATTGATAGAAAACCATATCTTTAAGGAGAGTGTCTATAACTCCCCTGTTCCCAGCGTGGCAGTGCGCGGTGCACCAGGCCAACGCCAGGGAACTAGCCATTAGTGCCAACGTGATTAGAGCCCAGAAGAGGGTGCTGGAGCAATAACCACATAGGCATAAAATTGCGAATTTTATAATAAAAAACCCTAATAGGGCGACGCGCTGCACATATAAAATGGGGCTAAGCGGCCCAGGTTGGAGGGATCCTGGGTGGACAAATGGTGCATGAGGGGAGAGCTGAAAGGTACTTGCAAGGGCAAGTGTAATGGAGCTTGAGACCTCCTCAAAGAGGTTTGCACACAGGAGTGTTCAGAATATCATAAAATTAAAATAACGTAAATGGGGTAAAGGTTTATCTGGGAAGTTGACCAACAAGGAATGTTGGTCGGGGGAAAGCGTATTTAAGCTCATATGGGGAAATTGGGGTTATTCTGCAGTTGGCCCAAGCAGCGACTCACCAATAGGGCGATACTGCCATCCAAGTTAATATTCGATTTACATGAGGTACGCTGACCAGGGGATGGACAGTACCGATAACAACACTCAAAATGGCAAAATAAACTACTAACCAGGTGGGAAGCAGAAACTGCTTAACCCACCATGGCAGAGGGTGAGGATGGGTCAGGGGGTTGGTTTTCAGAAAGACCCACCTCGATCAAGGGGTGTTGGTTACAGTACCAGATCAGAGCAGAGAGCCAGGGCGTTGGGGCATCTGCATAGTGGGGGCTGAGGTCAGCGTAGTAGGAGTTTTCCACTTCTGCATCAAGATAATGATGGGAAAGTGTTTCAACAAAAGCTGCGAGGAGAACTTCAGCTTCTTTGCGGGCTTCAGGAAGTTGGGTGAAAAGGGAGATACTGTGGCGGGTGATTTTGGCTGAGGGGTTGAATGCAGCAAGCGTTATGAATTAATAACAGCGATTTCAGCATCATCAGATAATTTTGAGATGTCACTGCAGGGAGATTCAGGGAAGTCTAGGGGAAGAAGATGGTGGGCAGGCCATGCTGGAGCTGAGCCACTGACTGGGCCACCGCGGTGCGTAGTTTTGGGCAATGAGGAGAGGCCACCGCAGCTAAGGCAAGCTGATGGTCACTTTGGAAGGGGCTGTATCGGGTAGAGGAGCAAAATGGCGAGGGGTAGGGGTTTCATCGAAGTCAGGAAGGAAAAATTCTGCCCGACCATAATCGCCATGGCAGAGAGGTTGACCTGTATGCTTACTAATGAGGACATTACCTGATTCGTCAGTTTCAGCCAATAGATCCCATGGATTTTGGTTCACTGGAATAGTGGCGTTTAAATTTGAGTGGGTAGGATTGGGCGAATGGGCAGCTGCTTGGGTGCGAATGGTGGTCCAAGCATTGCTCTGATTGGCTGGCGTAGATTTAGGTGGGAGAGTGAGGATGGAGGTTTTGGGGGGGCTGATTTTCCATGTGGGCCCACTGAACGAGATTGGAGGGTGGGAGGGGGCAGCAAAGCGCCCCATACTGAACCTCCAGAAGGAGGCTCAGAAGCCGCAGCAGCAGATTTGGCCTTAGGGCATGCTCTTTTTGCATGGTCGAGGCCAAAGCAGAGAGAACAAATCTGCCTACCATTATCAACCCGAGCCCAAAAGAAATGATCAGGCGCTGCAGCCACACTAGCGTGGGGTGGGATTTGTTGGGCTATGGTAGGGTGGTGTGGTATGATGGTGACTGTTGCACGGGGAGCAGCAAGGCGTTCCGCACCAGATGGAATGGCAAAGATGAGGTTGGGCTGAGTGCCATAAGCCATGAGCCCCGCAACCAACTGGTCATACAAAACCTGGGGTGGAAGGTGGGATGGGAGATTTGCAAAGGATACCACTAGCGTGGTGTCTGAAGGGAGGCGAGTACAGGTTGTGGGAATAGGGGTTTTTTTATAAATTAGAGGAGTTTGTGCTGCCGCTTCAGCATCCTCCTCAGATTGGAACCCAACGTCAAAGTAGCCCTTAAAAGGGCGGAAGTCTATAAAGCCAGCTGGCACAAAGGCTGTAGTGGCTAGGTCAATAATTGCCTTATCAGCATATGGGAACAAACGCCCATAGTCCACTCTGAGGCAATAGCGAATAGCAGAGCGAGGGAGGGCGAGAGGATGGGGGCGAGAAGGGTGGACGCGCACCAGGTGGAGCGCTAAGTCCCGTGGGGGGACAAAACGGTTGGAAGCAGTGGGCGGGCTGTTTAAGCCCGTCTGAACGTGCTTACCTGCAGGGCGGAAAACGCTAGGTGGGGGTGCACTGCTGCCCCACACTGGGGTGGCAGGCGGTAGAGCCAAGGACATCAAAGAATAGGTTTGGGCAGATGGCTGTGGATAAATAAACTTAAATTTAAAATCGCTCAAAAGTGACTTTGAGCGGTTATAGAAGGGGCCATCCAAGTTAGTAGAATAGGCCAAAGCTGACTTCACTCGAGTGATCAATTGAAGTTGGATATGACCTGAGTGTTTTATTTTGTAGATAGAATGGATTTTGAATCTCTGTTCTTAAACTAACCGAACTAAACCATATGCCTTTATCTTTTAGATAGTTTATTTTAACGCATGGCATGATGTCAAGGGCTGGGCACTTGGCACCCCACTAGGACCAACCTGGCATATTTTGCCCTTACCCAGCGCTGGTCTAGGGTGTGCTTCAGGTCTAGGAGGCCCTGTAGCTTTACCTTTTGGGCCTCCAGGCGCCCAGTCTTATCTTTGGGGCTGATCCCCACTATTATGTCATGTGTACATGACATTACCCTCTCCTCCCAATGGGGCTCAACCCCTCCAGGGGCTTGCGCCAGGGAAAAGTTCTTGTGGGCAGGGGCCAACTTCATGGCGGCGACAGTCAGTTGAGGTTGGGATCTGGCAGCCTGGGGAAAACGCTGGTGGAAGGCGTCAATTAGATCTTATGCATGCACACAGTCACGCGCTGGAGCCCAACTGTTTTCTGCAGCGTCAAAGCCCTTCCAAGATATCAGATACTCCAGTCTTCTTTTAATGCAGCATGAGGCAACTATCTCTTCCACATCCCACTCTGGCGCCCCATCCACAAGATAGGCCTCAGGAGTCTCTGGTGGGGGGCCATCGAACAATGTCAGCTTGCTCTCATGAAACACAGAGAAGATCCAGAATGAGGGGGAGATCCAGCTGGTATGAGGCATGGCCCACCTTTCTAACAACGCGGTAGGGCCCAAATCTCTTTGGTCCTAGCTTCTTACATGGCTTGATTGAGATGTTACAAGCATCAAGCATCACGAGATCCCCTTCCTTGTATGCAGGACCCACTCGGCGCTTCACATCAGCGTTCTCCTTATATAACTTGCATAGCCGCCTCCAAGTTTGTGGAAACCCCCTGGTGGACCTTCTTGATGGTCTTGGCAAAGTCCACCACTGCTTCACCCTTTGACCCACAGCTAGGTTCCATGTTAAAGGCGGTGTTAAAGCCATGGCTGGCGAAAAACGGAGAACAACTGATTGAGGAGTGCAAGGAATTATTGTAACTAAACTGGGCCATTGGTAGGTGAGAAGCCCAATTGGAATGGTCTGCGGCGGTGTACACCGCAGGAACTGCTCCAAGCACTGGTTTACTCGTTCAGTCTGCCCATCTGATTGAGGGTGATAGGCAGATGAACGGCAAGGGCGAATATGGAGAGTCTTACACTACTCTTCCCAAAAGACAGAGGTAAACTGGGGTCCCCAGTCACTGATAATCTCTTGGGGGAACTCCATGGAGCGCAAACACATGCATGACGAAAATCCTGGCCATCTCAGCCGCAATTTATTGTAGTTCTGCACGGAATGAAGTGGGCGAACTTTGTAAACAAGTCCACCACCACCATGATGACATTATAACCATCTGAGACAGGTAGTTCTATAATAAAGTCCACCGATAAGGAAGTTCAGGGCCCTTCAGCTTTCTGGACAGGTACCAACAACCCCGCTAAAGGTTGCCAGTTTGGCTTCATTTGGTTGCAGACTAAACATTCCTTACAGTACCGCCCCACCTGAGCAGGCAAATTAACAATTGTATGTGCACTAGATTAACTTTAACTCTTCACTTTCCCAAGAAATGGTAAATCCATCATGATGGTCACGGATGATTTTCAGGCGAAGTGGTCCAGCAGGAACCCATAGGCGACCCTGGAACCACACCATCTCATCCTTCATGTGATAGCCGCTGGAGAGATCCTCTTGATTCAACTCGCACTTAGCAAGTAACATAGTATATTCCGCTGCGAGCGGCTAAGAAAGGATTACCTTCCTGAACATACTACATTCCTCTGCGTTTTCCAGAGGTTTAAGCGCGGGCCCGTTGGCCAGAGGAGAGGGTCGTTGAGGCAGAAGTTTACTTGGAGGAATCATTACCTGGGTGTTGTGAACTTCCACCTCCTTGGGATTGGGCGCTAAAGCAGGGTTGCGGCTCAAAGCATCCGCCAAACCATTATCCTTGCCCTTGGTGAACTCATATGTGAATGCGAATTGGGCAAGGGTCTCATGCCAACGGGTCTGCCGTGGGGTTAAGACATGAGGAGCGCTGTAGTACAGCAAGACACGGTGGTCTGTACGTACTAGAAAGGTTTGGATGAACCATGCAAGTGGTGACACCAATAGGTCAGCGCCTCCACCACTGCCAATAACTCCTTATCATAAATGGCGTAATTCAACTCTGGTAAAGACATTTTCCTAGAAAATATCCCACTGGATGCTCTAACCCATCTTCTCCTACTTGTAACAAGGCGGCAGCTATGGCGAAGTTGGAGGCATCAGTTGACACAATGAACTCCTTTGAAGGGTCGATATAGCGAAGAACAGTCGTGGACAACAGGGTGCACTTCACTGCTTGGAAAGCATCCTCCAAAGTGTGGGGACCACTGAAGCACCTTGGCACCGCTAGCCTTATATAAGGGAGCTGCCACCTCCAACAGATTGGGAGTGAATTTCTTGAAGAATTTGCACGTCCCCAAAAAGCTCCTTAATTCCTTAACTGAGGTTTGGGTAGGCCACTCACAAATCGCCTTTGCCTTGTCTGGAGTTATCATGTGTCCTTGGTCAAACACGACGTTGCCCAGAAACGTGACCTGGGACTTAAAGAATTCGCACTTTGAAATTTTCAACGTAAGTCTGGCTGCCTTTAACCGCTCCACCACTTGATGAAGGTGAAAAGCATGGGATTCCTGATCAGGGGAAAACACCAGGATATCATCCATGTAAGCGACCGCGCATACCCCTAACAGGTCCCCCAACGCTGCATCAATGCGGCGTTTAAAGATATCAGGGGCATTCTTAAGCCCAAAGGGCATGACCTGAAACTGGAAGATCCCTTTGCTGGTACAGAATGCGGTCAACCACTCTTGTCCTTTTTTAATTCAGATCTGATTGAACGCGTTGAGGCAATCCAGTTTGGTAAAGACTTTCGCCTTCTCCACATAGCATGCAATCTGAGAATCTAAAGGGATGGCATGAAGATCTGGTACAATGACATTGTTGAGGTTCCCATAGTCTACGCATGGGCGTAGAGTACCATAAGACTTCACAACAAAGAGAAGTAGGGAGCATACAGGGGA
Organism: Massospora cicadina; assembly: GCA_022478985.1. Classification (NCBI taxonomy): domain Eukaryota; kingdom Fungi; phylum Entomophthoromycota; class Entomophthoromycetes; order Entomophthorales; family Entomophthoraceae; genus Massospora; species Massospora cicadina. The sequence goes on from JAKSZP010013237.1 coordinate 65,906, forward strand.
GGTACGCTGAGAATCGCACCCTTGGCTAACTGTTCTTTTACCCACACATCCAACGCCCCCTCCTCCCAGACAAGCAATGGGTAAATAGGGGAAGAGTTATGCACCAGATCCACTATGAGCTTGAAGTCACAATCAAACTCAGAGTGCTCAGGGAGTGCGTTGGCAGATGCCAAATCAAAAGAGGATTCCAAACCCTCCAAACAAGAAGGTAAAGGAACTTCCACTGAGGGCTTCTGCATTGAGGCATGGCGACAAGGGAGACGGTGGGGCCAATGGGGCAATTGGCCGGGGGCGTTTTCTCCAGATAAAGTGTTGAATTTGGGTGTCTGCTTCAGAGGGCTGGTTCTTCTTCAAGGGTTGGATGTGATTTTGAGCGTCTATTTTGTAAGGACTTTAGACAGGATGGTAAATTTAAATTTATAATATAGCTTTTTGGTAATACTTCAATTGCATACCCAGTCATTTCACTTGGATGATGGCACGCTGCCCTGATCCTACTGATCCCAAGTGAAAATTGACTTTAATATAAAAAAAAGTAATAATGCAAAAAGTTTATAAGATAAATTATAAACTTATTCCAGAAGTTATAGGATGTTTTTACAGTGTAAATGCAAGGGTTTAAAGGGTTCAATGTTAACCACATCTTACTCATGACGCCTTACTTTCAGTGACCCTTGGCCACATAAAAAGTTTGTAATAACGTCTAAAAATACTTTGACTCATGTCATCATGCTCAGCCTCAGAGTCAGAGTAAACACCATCATCATCCTTGAGATGGCATTTAATCATATGTTCAAAATTAGGTGAACCAATTCACTTTCACGTGCAATCAGCAGCACATACCAAGGCGATTTGTATCACTAATTAGTAATTAAATTGACTGAAAACTTGACTGACATTAAAAACTAATTTTGACATAGACCAACAAAGCACATATGCCCGAGTCATTAAATCAAAACTTAAATTTAAGTCTGACCTAACCAGCAAAGCCCATGAGCCCATGTCATCATAATCAAATATAATTAAGTGAAATTGCTAGGCCGCGGATTCTAAGCTTTGCATAAGCTTAGAATATACCTGGTCCATAATCGTTGATATCTGATATGATCCATAATAAGTTTTTAAACAGCTAACCTTATTATGTCCCTATTGAATATCCAATGATTAGGTCCAATCAATTTGTCAACACTTCCCCCGCCTTGACTGGATATAAGCGGCGGTACCCTTCTTCTCAGTTCACAAGTCTGGCTTTTCGCGCTCCTCCAAGTACAAACATCATCTCAATAGCCTTTCTGCCTCGGACTGATGAGCCTTCCTAAGGCTAATCAAGTCCATGCGGTGAGCTATTGTCAACTTGGGTGTGTTGCCCATAGTTCCTTAAGCTGGGTTGACCAGCTACACTTCAACAATACTAGAAATTTTGGCTTCACAACCTGTTGCGATAGCACCAATCAATCAACCCAAACAAGCCTCCGTGGCTTCAGGTGCAGTTAGTCAAACATCCCTATGGGTTAAGCGGGATCCCCTTTTGACATATTTGGTATCTCTTCAGCCTTCTGAAGCCATTCAGTCTAAAGAAACCTTGATCTGAGATCAATTCACTTCAGATGGGGATCTTCTTCTGGACTTCTTGTTTTTGCTTTTTACATCTTCCCTTCAAAAAGTCTTGCTTCATCCCTTTGCGCAGGCAGCATGGCTTTGTTGGGTCTTGAGCTCAACTTGATGTCAGAGCTCGTGAGCGCCTACTTGTCATCTGCACTTGCAACCGGTCCTGAGGTTGCTGCTTACAATATCTTTGAGGCCAACCAGGCCCTTATTTTTGCTAACTCTGTTGCTAGGATTTGGTGTGAACCCACTTTGGTTCATACCAATTTTCATGTTGCGTTGGGCCTCAAGACTCAGGTTTTGAAGGATCGGCACATCCTGGTGCTATACCAAGCCCTTTGTAAGAGCTTGGCTAAGGGGCTTCCCAAGAAGTTTGTCCCCCAGATGGCTCTTTTGAGTGCATGCGTTTGCTTCCCTCCTTTGTTGCTCCCCACCAATACTGTGCCTGACATGCGCAGGGTATTAGATGAGGCCTGTTCCCAAATGTTTCGCGCGAAGGAGTTCCTCCCCCTCCATTTACCCTTGCCTTGAGAGTCTTCTTGCCGATTGTGTCTTCCTTTCAGCGGCATTTACTCCAGAGTTGAATCTCTCCCACCTATTCCAAAATTCCTACCAATGAACTTTCCTTTTAGTTTGATTTATACTAAGCTGACAGGGCCAGCGTGCCTGGTGACAAGCTTTCTTGGGTTTGGCAAATCTCCGCCAGGGTCTAGATAGTCAGGATTTGCATGAAATTCGCCTCTCTCCAGTTCTGTTGCGCTCTCCTCCCCCTACCAAAGAGGGGGAACCTAGTTCTAATGCCAGCGAGGCATCAACTTAACAAATTAAACTCTACAGCTTGCAATTATTATTATTTTTTCTTTTTTACTTTTTATTATTTTATTATTTATTTTTTTCTTTTTTTATTATTCTTTTTATATTATTATTATTTTATGATATGGATGAATGAACTTAGCATGTACTCAATTCACAACCCAGCTGCCTTGATCATTAATGGTATATATATCTTCAGACAATTTCTCCAAAATGATAAATGGAACCTTCCAGAGCAAGGCTAGTTTGTGTGCACGGCCTGCGCTATGAGTGTCACAATATATACAAATCCCCTTCATTGACTTATTCACTGTAGTTTGTTTGGCGCCATCATAGCTCTTCTGAATAGTTTTTTGACTAAACACATTTTAATAAGCTTCCAATTGCAACTTGATTAGGGTTTTCGCCAGTTGCTCAACATAGTTATTTGGGTTAATTGCGTCAGGTGAACTGAGTACTGATTATAATAATGGAGGTAGAGTGGGCTGTCTACCATACAAAAGTTGAAACAAAGAGTGGCCTGTGCTGCTGTGGTGTCCAATATTGTACGCAAACATGGTCGCACTAATTGAAGTTGCCCATTCTGAAGGCGCCAAGGCTGCATTTTTGCATAAAATGCCAACTAAAGTGCCATTCACTCGCTCTACCATACCATTAGTCTCAGGATGGTATGGTGTTGACAACACTCCTTTGATAGACATCAACTCATTTAGCTGTTGTACCATTTGAGCAGTAAAATTTGTGCCATTTTCTGTCAATATCTTCTGAGGGCATCCATGCTTATAGATAATATTATCCATAATGAACTTGGCAGTAGTTAAGGCTCTGACATATTAAATTGCTTTCACTTCCACCCATTTTATTAGATGGTCAATAGCAACAATTATGTATTTGTTGCCTAGGCTACTCACCGGCAAAGGGCCAATTACATCAATTGACATGGTATGCCAGGCCCAGTCAGGTTTGATCAGCCGATATTTCACATCAGACTTCATAGGTTTTGTGATTTGGTATGAATGATATTTCTCAAGCACATCTTGGATATCGAATCACATAGAATCCTAATAGTAACTTTGGCTCAAATTAATTCTAGCGTCTTAGTCATTCTCCTATGTCAATGGCCTTGAAACTTGTATAATAATCTCCATTCAGTCGGAAGGTTTTGAGAAAAATTTGACATTGTCCATCGAGCTTAAGTTTGTATAGAATTCCATTTCCAGTAATCAGTGTCAATTAATGCTTTCTTGATTGCCTTTTGAACTTTGGGTGGTTCATCTCCATATGTTCAGTTAATCATTTTCATGAAGCTCATCAGTCAGACTGCTCAGAACAGCTACAATGGGAAGTTGCGATAGTCCATCTGCATTTGATGGGCCGCTCCAGCCTCTATGAATAATTTCATAATTGTACACTTGTAATTTCAGAGCCCAGCGGGCTAACCATCCTTCAGTTTCTTGGTCTTTGTTCCATTCTGTGAGCTGCAGTCCTTCTACCAATTGCATTTTTATGAATGTATTACAATTGTTGGCTTCAGATATTATTAAAATATATTAGTCTTGTATAGTGCCTGTGCCATTCATCTGCAGCCAGCGACTGGATCCTCCACCACTCACCTTGTCCTGACCTTTACCAATACTTGATCATTAGACGTCAGGATTTTACTTATGATAAAGAGCACCAGTGGGATATTTAGGATGAATTTAGGCTCCATTTGTTTCTCAGGTATAGAAGGATTGTTGGCATTCTCCCCAATAAAAACCGACTCCCTCTGCAGTAAGTGAATGAAGCAAACAAATCTTGTGAATACCAAATCTGGCAATGTATCTCTAGCTTTCAAGACACTGAACATCTCATACTTGTGGGGATTTTCTTCTTGATCACCTCTGCCATTTCAAGTACAATATGGAATCAATGACAACTAGAGTGTTCATTGTTCTTTAGTAGATTGGCATTTTCTAGGTTTTATCTTCAGATTGGCCTTCAACAGACATTCAAACACTTGCTCGAGGTGCTCCATATGTTCAGAAAATGTTCGCAAAAAGACATTGATGTCATCCAGGCACACCAGAATGCAGGACAATTTTAGGTCCCCAAAATCGTGTCCATTGCGCGCTGAAAGGTTGCCAGTGCATTACACAGCCCTGTGGCATGCATGTCAGTTGAAAAAGCGCCAGGCAACAATCATTGCGCACTTTTCCTGCTCCTCTGGTGGCAACTCAATTTGCCAATATCTGGAGATGAGGTCCATTGTGGTAAAGTACTTTGCCCCTCCCAGACGGTCCAGAGCATCGTCAATTCTGGGCAATGGAAACAGATCCTTTTTGTAATAGCATTGAGGCATCGATAATCAATCACAACTCAATTGCTGCCATCTTGCTTCTTTACAATTAAAATGGGGCTGGCCCACAGGCTTTTGGAAGGCACTATCATTCCGCTTTTCAGCAATTTGTCTAACTCTTCACTGACTATTTTTGTTACTGGCTCTGGGGCCTGAATTGGCCTCATTCTAATAGGCATATGATCCCCAGTATCCATGAATTGCTGAACTCCTATTGCACACCTAAATCTTGGTCATCTTTGGCAAAAATTTTGTAGTATTGTTTAAACAACTTGAGTGCTTCATCCTTCTGTTGTTCTGATAATCTGGTGAACGATTCTTGGGGTATAACCGCATGTTCCCTGAGGGCTTGGGCTGGTAGACTGAACTCAGATAAATCACCAAGTTTGACAGCTGATATTAACTCATCCCTTAGAAGTAGGTGCACAAAAGTGACTACTTGAAATTCCTTGACCTTAATATTTTGGCTGGTCAAATTTGCTAGTAAGACATCAATCCCTCCGTGTTCCGGTATAAGTATACCAGGCGCCACACTAGATTCCATTGGAGAATGATGCCATGGAGGTACGACCTCCCCATACATTCCTTCTGGAATATCCAGTATGGTCCCAGTTCCATAGCCAGTTGATGGCCTAGAGCTATTGTCACGTCCTTATTCACACATAGAGGTATTCCTCAATTTTTGCTTATGGTAATTGGCATGGGGTGACTTTGATTCCCCCCTCTGAATATACCCTACTGGTATTATCCAATCGGCATAATATATATTGATAAAATTCCTGACAGCTTGTGGGCTTTGTATCGTTACAAGAGTAATAAATTGGAAGTGATTGGCCCAATATCATCAAGATATTTTCTTTAAAATTGCATGAGATCCCAAAGGTCCTTAAAAAACTAGTTCCAAGCAATATATCATAATTGGCTTTTGGAAGCACTATAGCAGGTGCAGAAACTACCAAAGCTCCAAATCGCAGTGGCAAAGTGCTGTAAGCTCCTTCACACTTTATGCTGTTAAGGCCTGCGGTCCCCATATTCTTGATGATGGTCAATATCTGGAGCTATTTTCAGTTTCTTAACCAGCTTTGTGAAACAATGTTAACAGGTGCTCCACTATCAACAGTAGCTACAACTTTAGCCTTGTTGACCAGATTATACATAATTGCACTCAGAGTAATAGTAATCAATAGAGTTTACTAAGTGAATATGGGAAGCTACCAGGGAGTTAATGGTGTGCTTCAGAGTATTCCCAATACTGGGACATTTATAGATGAATGTGTCAATTGGCATTGCTATATTGACCCCTTTCAGGATTGAGGTATCTGCTGCATTGCTCAGCCCATCAGCTGGAATATTCTCAGTATTTGTTGCACATAGGGTTTAGCGACTACCTCAGAGGCTTCAGGTATGACAAACTTACTCTGGGAGCGAGTTACCGCATGTAAGTTTGAGAAATCTTTGTTCAATTCTAAAATAGAATTGATTTCATTGTCTAACAAGGCCCCGTGGCCATTGTTTTCTTGTTGACTGAGTGGGACTAGTGTCTTAGGCACAATAGAGCGTCCCACATCTATTGTGCTTGTTCTATTCTTCCTCCTGCATGGTATTGGGAAGGACTACATTGACATTTCACTGACGGCATTGGGAAGCATAGTGACCTTTACGATGGCAATTAAAGCAAGTAATTTCACTCACTGGCCATGGGGCTCTTGCATTCAAGTTTTGCTCATTTCTTATAGGCGGATTACTGTCAATCTTCTTATTGGTTTCAAAGGGCTTTCTAGCAAAGGCAGCGGTTCCCAATTTGTAACCAGTATTAAGCGGGACATATTTTTTTGAGCATCTGCGCAAGTAGTCAACCAGTTCAGATGCCACAAGGTTTTTCACGAAAGCAGGCTATAGGGTGTTTGATAGATTTAGGGTAAGGTTCTACTGCATGCTCTAGTGCAATCTTGGTGTCAAAATTGACCATAGCCCGCGCATCTAAGAAAACCTGGCTTTGTGATAGAAATTGATCCGCAAATTCATCAATTGCTTCATCTTTCTTAAAGCTGATGTTCATAAACTTGGATTTTCTGGTTGACATCCTTTCTAACCTCCATATTCATGAAGAACGGCCTCCTTGACAACAGCATATGTTGGATTTTCGTTAATGTGAGGCATAATAAACTCGGCCTCCACTCATCCAAGCATATAATTATGGGGCTGCTTTTGCAGTTGCTGGCCCCATGCATGGCCATTTTTAAAATGTTTGACAAATGTGGTATTACTTCTGTTCTTGTCAAAGGCCAGCAGGTTTGCTGGTTTAAAATTATCTCTTCCTATTCCTGGTTATCATGATTACTTCTAGGTTGACTAGATCCAGGCGTACTAGGGCGTTGGGGCATCAAATCCCAGTTTGAGGCGCTAGGGTTAGACAAGGCAACCATATTGCTAGGCAGTTTTCGACGTAGCCCAGCATCCATTTCAGTAGCTATTTCTGAGCTTCATCCTCATAATATTCGGAAGAATTTCCAGTCAAGTGGGTTGTAGCACTGACAACGCCTGTCATGTCAGAGCTCAAATTTGTTCGTTGATTTCATTTTCCCAATTGATATGATTTTGGTTTTCTAATTTGAATTTCGCAATTTCCTCATTCAGGCTAGTAGCTTTTAGCTGCAGGTGGAAATCACTTGGTTCTTTTCTTTTATGGCCTACTTGCACTGGTTTAATTCTCCATGGAGATTATTGTTTGATTCATTAATAATATAACATCATCATTGAGATTATTGATCTGTAGATTAAGATGATCAATAGAGTCTTGATTTTTTTCATTTTTTGCCCGTTGGTCCTTGAATTGTGTTTTGCCAGAAATTGATTTTTCTGGTGTATTCATCCTTCATCTGCGAAATTTGGTCGCTCAGGCATAGATACTGGTCACAGAATTCATCATTATGGTTTTAACTGTGCCTCTTGAGCTTTGTGATTAAGCCTCATGGACTCTGAAGCATTAATAGAAGTCTGAGTGATATTGCTGACCCAAGACTTGGTGACTCCTCTTTCCTCTAAGAAATTTTCAAAATAGGATGCAATCTGTCATTTAGCTCATGTGCTAATACTGCTACCTTGTCATAAGCCCAAGTGGCTAAGTTGTAATTTACCTCCAAACTCAAACGGACCTCAGAGAAGTTGGCTTCTAATCGCTCATTTAGAATTTGGCCCTCCTGGCTGGAGTTGCGAGAGAAGTTCACTAACTCAGTAATGGCTGCATGATGGCAGGTGATTGTCATCTGAGAATTTCTAGAGGTGGGATGTACAAATTCAATTAAGTATTGGGCGATATTCTCTATCCCGAAATAAAATTGTTTTGGATCTGAGCTACACTTCATTGATGATGAGCAAGATATCTTATCCACAACACATCTTGCTGTCGTTGGCAGTAAAGGGTTGCTACTATTGTCTGCGGGCCCTTGTCCTAATTGATACCCTTTTAACAACTGCTGCTCAAGACGTTCCAGCTCTTCAGGTGAAATGGGATCGTCAGGATAGGTAATAATGGGTACTTCTTCCCAATTAATCTGAGAACACAGTCATTTCAATTGTTCCATTAGGCCTGGCGATGGTTTCTGAATGATTGATTGGGATTGCTCCCCTGTTCAGCACAATCACCATCTGCGGTCCTAGCCATGAGTGCCATTTGTTGCATTTGGGTGTCTGCTTCAGAGGGCTTGTTCTTCTTCAAGGGTGAGATGTGGTTTTTGAGCATCACCTGTGTGAGGACAATAGACAGGATGGTGAATTTAAATTTATGATATAGCTTTTTGGTAATACTTCAATTGTATACCCGGTCATTTCACTTGGATGATGGCACGCTGCCCTGATCCTACTGATCCCAAGTGAAAATCGACTTTAATATATAAAATAAAGTAATAACGCAAAAAAGTTTATAAGTTAAATTATAAACTTATTCCAGAAGTTATAGTATGATTTTATTAGTGTAAATGCAAGGGTTATTTATAGGGTTTGATGTTAACCACATATTACCCATGACCTTACTTTCAGTGACCCTTGGCCACATAAAAGTTTGTAATAACGTCTACAAATACTTTGACTCATGTCATCATGCTCAGCCTCAGAGTCAGAGTAAACACCATCATCATCCTTGAGATGGCGTTTTGTCATATCTTCAAATTAGCTGAACCAATTCACTTTCACATGCAATCAGCAGCACATACCAAGGCAATTCATATCACTAAGTTTTAATTAATTTGATCAAAAAAAACTTGACTGAGATTAAAAATTTAATTTTAACATAGACCAACAAAGCCCACATGCCCGAGTCAATAAGTCAAAACTTAATCTAAGTCCGACCTAACTAGCATAACCCTTGAGCCGTATCATCATAGTCAAGTATAATTAAGTGAAATTGCTAGGCCGCGGATTCTAAGCTTTGCATAAGCTTAGAATATACCTAGTCCATAATCGCTGATATCTCATATGATCCATAATAAGTTTTTAAACAGCTAACCTTATTATGTCCCTATCAAATATCTGACGATTAGGTCCAGTCAATTACTCAACACAAAGGCACAATGAATGTGTGACCATTCTTCATGGTGAGGGACAAGGTATTTTCCTTCAGGTTATTTCTAACTTCAAACATCCGCCACCACTCCACACCAAAATGATAGGGAACATTAGGTTTTTAATTGCACTGAAGTGATCAGACAAGTGGTACTTGCCAACCTGATAGTCCACTTTCCCAATGATCTTCAGAGTGGGAATGCCTTGGGACGCCCCTCCTTTAACCATATCACCTGACAAGTAACTCAGTCTAAGGTAGTCGGCTAAGTACTGGTCCATATAGTTTCAGAGGCGCCAGTATTCACCAAAATAGTAGTGACGAGCTTCCCTAAAGGAGAGGAGAGGGTGGCAGTCAACAGAAAATACCTGAAATGGTCTTTGTTTATGAAAGACAATGGCAACACTTCACCAAAACTTTCATCATCTGGCTCAAGCATGCAAACAGAATTGGTTTTGGAATCAAAAAAGAGGGTGAATTTGGACACTCTTAATACATAGGCCACATACCCCACCATGCCTTCTGCAGGTGCATATACTTGATTATATAATAAACGCAGTGCCTTTTCCACTTCCTGAGTGCGCCTAATCATTGTAGAGGTCAACTGCGGGTTCTTAGGGGTAATTTGATATACTGGAATAGGGTCCTCATTCAGGACATATGAACTAATAAATGGTTCAGAGGTAGAGACCAAGTTTCCGTTATAAGACGCATTTTCTTTGACGTGAACAACCCTATCTCTTTATCCGCAATGGAATGCCCAATGTTATTCAAGGCCAACACCCCCAGGCCCATCTGCGCCGATTCCGCCAGCATTGTCTTAATGCACCAGCAAAGAGAAACTCATTTCTTGGAAGGGAACTTAATTAACTTGGCAGAGAGTCAGGGAGTCATGACTTTCAGACATCAAAGTGTCCGAATCCACCAGGTATGAACATGAAGGTTGGATACTTTCCAGTTGGAGGCAACCAAAATAACGCCGAGTTGCTCCAACCTTTGGGAAAAGAGGAAACATCAGTGTAGCTAACAATAGTTGGAGCCCACAGCTGACGTCCACTGTTTCCACTATGGAGAAGTTCCACACAGAAATAGTCCATGCACATAAGGAAAATTTGTTGGTCAACTAATGTAAGGAGAGTGTCTATAACACTCCTGTTCCCAGCGTGGCAGTGCGCGGTGCACCAGGCTAATGCCAGGGAGCTATCCATTAGTGCCAACGTGATTAGAGCCCAGCAGAGGGTGCTGGAGCAATAATCACATAGGCATACAATTGTGAATTTTATAGTAAAAAACCCTATAAGGGCGACGCAGTGCACATATAAAATGGGGCTAAGCCCAGGTTGGAGGGATCCTGGGTGGACAAATGGTGCACGAGGGGAGAGCTGAAAGGTACTTGCAAGGGCAAGTATAATGGAGCTTGAGACCTCCTCAAAAAAGTTTGCGCACAGGAGTGTTCAGAATATCATAAAATTAAAATAACGTAAATGGGGTAAAGGTTTATCTGGGAAGTTGACCAACAAGGAATGTTGGTTGGGAGGAAACGTATTTAAGCTCAGATGGAAAAATTGGGGTTATTCTGCAGTTGGCCCAAGCAGCGACTCACCAATAGGGCGATACTGCCATAAGAGTTAGTAGAATAGGCCAAAACTGACTTCACTTAATTGATCAATTGAAGTTGGATCTGACCTGAGTGCATTATTTTGTAGATAGAATGGGTTTTGAATCCCTTTCCTCAACTAACTGAACTGAACCATCTGCTTTTATTTGTTAGATAGTTCTTTTTAACGCTTGGCATGATGTCAGGGGCTGGGCACTCAGCACCCCACTAGGACCAACCTGGGCATATTTTGCCCTTACCCAGCGCTGGTCTAGGATGTGATTCAGGTCTGGGAGGCCTGTAGCTTTACTTTGGGCCTCAGGAGCCCAGCCTTATCTTTGGGGTTGATCCCCACTATTATGTCATGTGTACATGACAATATCCTAGACAACGTGACAAAACGCATAGCTTCCCTCAGAGCCCTCTGACATCCCTTACAGGCATAGTAGTGCTCAACAACTCTATGCTCCTCTCTAAAGTTTGTTTTGGGGCCCACGTCATCGCCTTTTCCCAGTGTTTCTTCAAGTCAATATACGCTTTCTGCAAGGGTGGCTTTGGTTGGGCCAACCACTGCCCGTGCACTGGATGTCATGTTTGGTCCTCGCAATTGTGGTGGTATGGGTCTGCTCAACTTTGATACCCATGCTGCCAAAATCCTTGGCACTTGGATAACGGCTGTTACTAACCCTACAATCTCAGGCCAGCACTGGTCTCGCGCAGCCTTCTCCAACTTCTACTGCGCCCTGGGCCTCACCAATCCTTACCACCCCCACTCTCTTTTGAAGTACCATGCCTACATTCTTCTGCAGTGGGCCCACATGGGACGTCGCCCCACTTCAAAAGGATCCTCCTCTCCATGTGGAGCGCTGAGTGGAGAATTGCATCTGTGGGCACACTTCCCAGAGGGGGCTTCCCTCTCCTTGGTTCACCTAGGAAGCACAAGGACTTCCTATTCTGAATGGAGTGATACCCATGCGACCCCCTACCATGGCCAGAGTGGACTACCTGGACATGATGGACAGACCCTACCACCTTGATACCCAGAAAGCCATTTGGAAGTATGCACACCACCCTCTTCTGCAACTGCATATTTGTTCCCATGTGTGGTACTTCTTGAGATGGGTATACCATACTACCAAATGCTCCAACACTTTACACTATCTTGTGTCATGTTTGGCCAGTATGGAACGCTGGTTCACTGCCTGGAAAAGTGCCTCCCATCTAAAGTGATATGGCGTGAGGTGCAACGTCTGTTTCGCCAGGATCAGGCACAGCCCTTCAGCCTGTCTAAGGATGTGTTTGTTTTACCCATGGCTTCCCCTCTTCCACCCTCCCTTTATGCCTTGTAGTCACAATCGCTATGTGGACTATCTACACGATTGTCTTGGATGCCATCTCAGGCTCCACCCCCACCCTCCAAGAAGCTGTACTGGTTCCAGTCGAACTTAGTGGACCACTTTCAAACAAGGATGTTTGGTACATCCCACCACGTCACCGCCAGTTGGTCTCATCCTCTATCTGGTTTGGTTCATCATTTCAGACCCCTTCCTACATATGTGCTCTATAGAGGCGCAAGCCCCTGCACATTTGACCCCCTCCTTCTCTTAGCGTTCCCGCTGGCAACAGGAGATAGCTTTTGCTTCTCTGGGGTGCCCTTCTCTTGCTGAAGTTTTAGTCTTTTTAGTGTCTCATCAGAAGTGTCCATCTCCTGGTTGGCCTTCCCAAATAAAATTTAGATTTAAAGTTAAAAAATGTGACGCAATTCATTTTATTAATATATACTTACGTGTTAAAATATATACATAATATAGTATACAAGAGAATTTCAGCCTTACTTATCCAACTGATTTGTATTTATTGCTCTATCCACTCACATTCTCTATCTGGTATAAACCTGTAAAGTTGCTATTTTTCCTATATGCACTTTTGTTACTTTGTCTGATTTTGTTATATGATTTTCACTGTTAATATACTGTCATACTGCCATGTTATGTGACTCTTCACTTCTGCCACACTATAAATTAGTTTTAAGCCTCTCCAAAGCATCTTTTTCTTGCTATTTACGGCTTCACTTTGGATTTCAAGCTTGCCAAATTATATCATCCAGTCTTGTTTATAAGATCAGCCTTTACTTGATTGTGATCACTCTACTAGTACTTCTGATCTTTTGCTTTTCTTTACCAAAATCTTTGCCTTGACCTGTGCGTTATATAAAGTGACTTTGATATATATTTACAAGACAATGGTTGAGATGGTTACTAATAACTTTATCTTATTCAAAATTTACCAGACTTTCTTTTTGTGAAAATAGTCTTAAATTTAGATTACAACTATAGAAGCTTCTGTATTGGCAGTAGTACTAGTTTGTTAATGAAACTATGAATCTTTATTACCAATAATAATACTTACTTATTTGTGGTGTGATATTTCAACCATCCAACAATCCATTTTTAAATTAATGTCTGATAGCTTGGTAGCTACTCACATCACATAGAATAAACCTTTGTTTTGATTCATTTTTAAGTATTACAACTCGCCTTCAACCCTAACTGTGCCTTCTATCACCCTACAGCAGCATAATACTTATATGGTTTATACCTTAAAAAATATAAGGCAGATTAAGGCACAGTTTGGGCTAACTAATAGGTAATATACTATTACTGGTAGTTACATTTTTTGGTATTTTATGTTCTTATGCCACTGACCATCCTGGCTTGCAAACTTCCCTCAAAGGTTAGTATCAATTTTATATATTTTTTATTCCAATTTCATGCTTCATCTCATAACATAGATAGTCTTCTTATTAGTAAAAGTTAATACTCCTCTGAAACAAGATTAAAATTATACTCTTATTCTTCATAGAGAGCTAAAATTGCAGAAATATAATAGAGGCTTTTATAAAATAAGCATGGGTTGTATTTAGATACATTTAGTTAAAATCAAGACATTATAAGCTATTTTGACAATCTTTTAATAAGAATTTAACTAACAACACCAATTTTGTGTTTTACACTTATTATAAACTTTTAACTTATGATAATTTTATGTATTGTTTTTTAGCACTAGTGGTGCCAAACCCACAAAGGGGAGCCACCACACATCTTTATTTGCAAATGAGCCAAATAAAGTGACTTTTAGAAATAAAAAATTCCTAGTATAGTCCCTAAGTTATCAGCCTAGTAAGCTATATCAGAAGGTGAGGAAGCTTTGAAGAACTTTTGTCCAGCGCCTTCTATAGCTGGAGGACCATGGCAGGCAGAATAAGGGCGGGGCATCAGCGACATGTGACATAAGAAGTTATTATTGGAAAATTTTTATTAATGAGGCTGGTGTTGTTCATCACCTCAACATAATGAGCAAGTTGATGCTTAGCGAAAGTGATGAGATTAGGAACACAAGTGAAAGACTTGATGCGCTGGAGGGTTTGGGGAAATCGGGGTCAAACAGAGAAGTTTTTGCCACATTAATGCAAGTGTGGTTTTCTCCAAAGGCAAGATCCTCAATTTCTTATTTTGTATCTTCATCAAAATCATGGGGGAAATTTGGGATGGGAATACCCTCAACAAGGGGTTCCATCGCCCCATGGAGACGTTGGTGAGGAAGGTGTTGGCTGGAGCAGCTGCCTCTTCTACAGCTATTTTGTTTTTATTTTCAAAATTAAGGAAGCTGTTTATAGATCTAATTGGCAGGGACATGAATTAGGAGGATTTACAGAGAATTCCTCCAAGGCAAAATTAAGATTAACCTTATAAGGCCGATCTGTATCATCAATCCATTCAAGAGCTATAAATGGATTTTGTTTTGATAATACTGGGCCAGCCAATGGAGTTGATGCAGTGGTGGATGCTGATTGGCTGCAAAGAGTTGACCATGGCAGCTCAGCCAAAACTGTACTGACCATTTACTCAATTTCAGCAATTCCAATGAGTTTTAAAAATAAATAAGTTTTAATTGGCTGTTGCTTTGGAAGCAGCACCAGAATTAGCTGAAATTGGGGGCAGGAGGATCATGCCCCACTCAAAAGATTTGGGCAAGGCAGCAGCTGGCCCAATGCCAGAAGGAGGAGCGGCGGAAGCGGCGGAGGTGAAAGCTGTGGGGCAATTGCGCTTCAAAAGATCTAATTTGAAGCACAAGGGGCATATGGAGTGGCTGTTTTCAACATGCACCCAAAAAGGGTGATCAGGTACGTATCTGATCACCATGCTGGGGGAATTGGGAGGTGGGTGTCATGATGGAAAGGGCGGATCATTGTAAAGGCGCAAGGCCTTACCAACTGACCTGCACCATTAGGAACCACAAACCGCATGATGGGGTCTGCGCCATAAATGGCCAAACCCTCCATCAGTTCATTATGAAGGCATTCAGGAGAGAGAAATGATGGCAAATTCAGCAAACTGGACCATCAAAGTGGCCTCATCTGGGAGCCACAAGCAAACAGTGGGAATGGGGATTCTTTTTTGTAAATTAACGGCAGCTCAGATGCTGTCACCGCATCAGCTTCTGAATGGAAGCCAAGATTAAAATACCCATTAAAAGGGCGGAATTTGATATAGCTGGTAGGTTTAAAAACTGCTGTGGCCATCTTGATGATGGCCATGCTTGTGTATGGGAAAAGGTTCCCATATTTGACCTGGAGGCTAAAATGTAAACTGCTCCATGGGAGCACCAAAGGGCTCCAGAGCACCACTTGGGTGCTTGTGAGGTGGTGGTCCAAGTCCCTGGGGGGACATAACGCCCAGTAGCATTGGGAGGGCTAGCAGAGCCAGCCCAGGAGCACTTTGGCAGCAGCTGAAAGACGCCAGATGACGGCGCACTATCACCCCAAGCGTGGAAGCAGGCGTCAATTACATCAACATTGGTGAGTTTTGCCTCATTCAAGCAGTCAATTTTTATATTTTTAAGAAATACAAAATTGGCTTCTATTTATGTATTTAAGTTTAAGAATATAATCTTATTTATTGAAAATTTTAAATTAAAAAAGATAAAAATATATATTTATTAATCAGATTATAGTCCAATGTACTATAAATATAACATTATGTGAGTAAACATGAATTGTAATAAGTATTTCCAAACTCTCTCTGATATTTGTCTCTTGAACGTTATTATTCTGAAGTCTGCATCAGCCAACGTTTAGTTCATTGAAGAACATTTTACTTATATAAATTAAGCTGTTTCATTGTCTCTCCATAAATTTCATTTACTTATAACTTCATATCTGGTTATTAGTGTTGTAAAAAATCCATATTCACTTTTAGTAAATAAAAGATCTTTATTATAAGCCTTCATTTTTAGGTGATTTGATCAGATAAGCATAAAAATTATTTAACTTTTCAATCAAAAAAATTATAACACACAATATATACTTTTTGTCTCTAGCCCATTGTCTTATCAGGTTTGCATAGCTGATACAATAAATTATTGGGCTAATAAATTTTCCATATATTGGCTTCTAAAAACGCTGCTAATATGTCATATGATGATGTTTCAGTTGACAACATTATCCATCCCAATGACAGATTAAGCTCTTCAAAGATTGGTATTCACAATTTAATATTTGACAATAATTGCTGACTACATTATTATCATATATAATTAATGGATGGGATCCAATGATTATTTCAATAAGTATTTTGTCAGTGATCATCCCCAACAATATTGAGTTGATAATTTGATGAGGGATTGAAAACTGATAGTCAGATTACCATGATGAATTATTCCAAATAGACAATTAAGGCATTTGTTGAAACTACCAAAGCATTTATAATGCTTGTTTTGGTGGTAGTAGGCGTCATCAGGCAACATGGTTTGTATGGAATTGATGCCTGGCTCCTGACACCAATAAATGATTGTAAACCATAAAGATTATCTTACTGACGTTTAAGCAAAGAAAAGAAAACCGCCCTTATCCAGAGGATGATCTCAAGGGTCAAAAAATAAAGGAGATTAATTACTTATCCTCTAGTGAGCAGCTGAAAAGCTGTGTGCCTGTTGCCATATAAAAACCCCTAAACATTTTCATAATAAATTTAAATTTTTATTTGAGGCACACTGACCAGGAGACGGAAAGTACCAATACTCAAAGAGCAAACAAAATAAAACAAAAACGAAAACCAGAACTAAAGAAAACCTCCAACCAGGCAGGGAGAGGAGGACTGCTAACCCACCATGGCAGAGAGGAAGGAGGGGATTGATGGCGCATTTGCATGCGCATCAACCACATCAGGGGAAGCACATTGTAGTGTGGATTGAGGATGAGAGAAAGGGATCAGAGCATCAACATGGTAAGAGTCAAGGTGTAGTATAAGATCATTGAGATGCACAATATTGGGCTTGACAATAGCTTTAAACTATTCAGCCAATTGATGTTCAGCCTCAAGGTGGGCATCATGAAGTAAGGAAAAACTTTCTACGTGTTGTTTGGTGAAGGCGGTTTTTGGATCAAAGGTCAATAAATCAGTAACATGAAAAGAAGAGTCTTTGGCAACTTCAACCAATTTACTGAATTCATACACGCATTTTCAGGGAAATCAGGGGGAAGCTAGCTATAGTTAGGCCTTTGTTATATTCTTCAACTGACTTTACTACTGTAATACAGAGTTGGTGACAATAGGTTAGGCCACCGCCACTAAGGCAAGTTGGTAGTCACTCCAGAAGGGAATAGCATTGGGTATTAGGGCATAAAACTTGGGTGGCTTAGGTTTATCAAAATCTGAGGAAAAAATTCTTCCCAGTCATACTCATCTGGGGCTTCCTCAACTGATTTTTCTACTTTCTTACCAACTGGTGCACCTGATTTGTAAACCTCATTCAATAGGGCCCACATTTTTTGGTTTATGGGAATAGCGGAGGCAGGATTAGGGTGGGTGGCAATAGTCAAATGGGGAGCTGCTTGGGGACAAGCAGTGGGCTGGGCCTGATTCTGATGTCTGGGGTGAGTTTAGATAAGTGAACGTGGCTGGGGTTGAGTGGGTGCATATTTACCACTATAGCCCAGCGAGTGAGAGTGTTGGGTGGGGAGGGGAAACAAAAGACCCCATTCAGATGCCACTGATAAGATTGAATAGACAAGACCAGATGAATTGGCATGGGGGGCCGGACTTTTTAGAATGGTCAAATCAAACAGAGTGGGAAAATCTGTCAACCATTGTTGACATGAACCCAAAAGAAATTCTCTGGTGCTGCTACAATGTGGCAAATGAGGGGCTTTGTTAGGTAATTGCAGAGTGGTGCAGGGTGATGGTGGCAGTGGCATGAGGGGCATCAATGGGCCCTGAACCAGAAGAAATGTCAAAGATGAGGTAGGGTGAGAGCTATAAGCCATAAGCCCTTTGTACAGGTGCTCATATGGAATTTTTGTGGGAGGTAAAAAAGGATGTTTTCAAATGATACCAACAATGTAGTGTCAGAAGGGAGGCGAGTTTGGGTAGTACGAATTGGGTTATTTTTATAAATAAAAGGAGTCAACGCCGCCGCTGAAGCATCATCCTCCATCTGAAATCCTATGTCAAAATGGCCCTTAAAAGGGCGGAAATTGATAAAGCCAGCCGTTGCAAATACATTGGTAGCAAGTTTGATGATTGCTTTGTCAGCATATGTGAATAAATACCTGTAGTTGAAATGGAGGAAAAACTGAATGTTTAAATGAGGAAGGGCGAAAGGATTATGGCAAAATGGGTGGATACCTGTATGGGCGAGCGCTAAATCTCATGATGGGACAAATTATCCAGAAAAGATTGGCAGGCTATTTGAGCCCATTCAAATGTTTTCCCCACAGGGCGGAGAATGGTAGGTGGTGGAGCACCGCTGCCTACAATGAGGTGGCAGGTGTTGGATCTGAGGACATCAAATGGGAAATGGGCATGGCAATATGGCGGTGGAAAAAAAACTTTTTATTAAATATCTCTTAAAAGTGAGATTAAGTGGAAAGAAAACACATTTTCATAATAGAGCAGATCTTAATTTGATAAAAAAACTTATTTATACATGAGTTATATAGTGTTGTGAAGTTGATATGACTGGATGATATAGTATACATACCACAAAACAGAGTTGGAATCAAGATGAGTCTCGAGGTTGACAGAAAAGGTATATGGAAATTATTTAATCAAAGTAACGGCCATTCAGTGAATTGAGGAAAAATTATGGCAAGATTTTGAAATAGATGAGAACTTCTAGAAAAGGGAAACAAATAGGAGACTACTAAGATGAAGATGCATCTGACTTGGGGAACTGAGATTTAAAGAGTCAAATGGAGGATTAAAGGGGTTTTTTTCCCATGATTAGGTTGTTGCAGATAAGTCTGCGATTGGTATAAGATTAATAAAGGTCAAATAGGGGCAATTGCTCTGTATATAACCTATCAAGTTCTATTGAAATTAGCAATCTTCATATTGTCCGATTTGGTTGCTCAGTGGCTAATACCCTGGGCAAACCAACTCTGTGGAATCAAGCCTTTATGCCGAGAATTAAAGTGGTGTCACTACATGGGGCCACCAGTCAACTTTAGTTCCTTAACGCTAAGATAAAATGGCAAGCCATCATTTGTTACGAAAATTTTTATCAGATTTTGTGTGCGTTATGCTGTGGAAGCATGGGAATTACCCAACAATGAACCAGTACTAATTACTGTAACTGAGCTTGGGGATGAAGAATTTATGATCAATCTGTAATTGAAAGACTGACCTGAGTTGACAGCTGACCAACAAGTTTGCTCCACAAATGTGACCCACAGCAGCTGCAGGATATTATGGAATGACTGTTGCAGGGGTATCGACTATATGAAGATGAGGTGAGGGAGCATGTCTTGAGATTGTTTTATAATCAATGAGACAAAGAAAAACTGCTACGCCTTGTACATGTCCTATCTGGATGCAACTACGATGGGGTTGTCTCACCATCTTAGTACCCATGTAATTGAGGAGTATCTAGTCACTTATATGTAACCGTCTATTTCTTAGTTACTGCATGTGCAGGCTTGCCACAATATAGAGATTGGAGATGTAATGCAGTTCGCTCAAGCACATCAAATGATACTCGCCTCCTGCTTGACTACCTTGATCACTCTTTTTTGGAGGTGCAGGGGGCTCTGGTAAAGATGGACCATCACGTTGGGAAAGTCCGCCGTCAGTTGGATGTCTTGGTTTCACAGTTATATATAGAGTTACCCAGGTAATAGGAGAACTGTTGCATCAGCATGGCCTATCAATGGAATGAATTCAGGATGTAACAACGTTGGGAAGCAATACGCGCACTTTATGATGGACCTAACAGAATGGGTGGAAGCGTTTGAAGCCAAAATAGTCAGCTTAGGGAAAAGATAACACTGATGGAACGGCAAGTGACAGATCATGTTGGTTCCGTAGCAGCTGAAATAAGCCACATGCATTGAGTGGAGTAGTCAGCAGACAACAGATAATGCGCTTATCCTTTGGTTGATGTCCCCCCAAATCTCTCCAGCTAATTCTTTGGTTTACACAACTGGAAGTTGTTAGCCAGGATAAGCACAGTTGAGCTTTACCTCTTCTGATCAGTGAAACAAGAGAGTGTGTGGACATGCAAGTATGGCTTGATACCCTTCAAGGGGCCAACGAGGAATTGGTGCGGGAACAAGCTGCCCTCAGTAACCAAATAAACAACGCTAATCAACAAGAGGGTAACACTAGCCGGTAGCATGAACAAATGCAGAACATAGAGGATGTCCTCTCCCAACTACAAGCAGTGGAGCAGAAACTGGACGTTGTGCGGGAATTCCATCAGGAGTTGCAACATCAATATGAGACACTGCGACAGAAATTCCAGGATGGACGGTGTAGATGCTATTCAGTTATAATGAAACAGGTAATCAATGAACATTTTGTGGAGCATACCGGAGCCAGGGGAAGTGGTGCAGTTAGTGGTGATTTGGGGGAAGAATGCTATGGATCAGCTAACAAGTATCCCTCAGGAGTTGTGATGGACCCTCCACGTGACACTACTTCTTCCAAGTCCATTCTGGTGGATTTGATTCTGTCCGCCTGGCCATATGATAGTTCACAAGGGGGTGGTTTCCCTAGTCACTCAGGACCCAATTCGCCTGATCCTTGTGGCTGGAGCTTGGAGCAAGGCAAAGCTGTTTGAATTGAGAAATTACCTCCCTTCAGTCATGATGTAAATCTACATGGCTACTCAAGTGATTCAAATTTGCTGTGGAAGGGGCTTCTGGTCAGCAGAAAGCGAAACTGTTGATGTCCGCTCTAGATGTGGAAAGCGATGATTAAGTTACCTGCTACCTTCCAAATAGCTCAGTATTCTACAAAGAAGTGAAAGCTATTGTTCTCCAACTGTTTGGCGACACAGCTAAGATGGCCCAAAGAAAGGTCAAATTCTTGACTGTACAGTTCCACCAAAATGAGACCCTGATATAATTCACTGAATGTTTCTTGTCAGAAGCACATGTAGTACTCAGAGCTAACATTACACACCAAGGATGTTGGTATAGAAATGATGGCAGCTGTCAAAACATATCAGGAACTATATAATGCTATGTCTCACATTTTGTATGAAGATGCAGGACTTATTCGAATCATGAACACTTTATGTTGACTATCTTCCATGATCAGCGCCCCTAATGCAACCTGAAAGACTCCTGTTGTCTCCACACCAAACTCTTCAGGATATGAGCTGCAACGACTGAGCTATCAAAGCTGGAACATATTCGTCCATCATATAAATCATTGGACCCTTTTCGTCCTATGTATGCTTCACCAATCTTTCCATGACCTTGGAATCATACCATCAATTTTTTAAATGGTCCTTCCGCTGCAAGCTATATACGTGAACCTTTTATGAATTCTTGCTTCTAGTGCAGACAAAGAGGGCATTACACGGGCTTTTGCCCTAACAAACCACAGGTGTATGTGATGCCAATTGAGAAGATTGAGCAGGGAAAAGCTCAAGTGGAGTAGAGACGGGACGCTCTACCTCAACTAAGTCCCTTTAATTGTCCCTAATGATTCCCAAGCATCTCTTTGTGTAGGATTTGGAACTCAGCTGAATGGTTTGCTATAACTTCAGCTTCCATCAGATACCCCTGCTTCCATTCCAGAGAATGAAAAATCAACCCCTAAGCTCTGAGTTCCGCCAGGATGTGCAGAAGCCATATGCGTGGCTGATCCTGGAACAAACAGGAACAAGCAACGCGGATTTATCAACGGACGTTGCCTCTTTAGTAGGGGTTAACTTAGCAATTCCAGTTGAGAAAATCACTATTGAGTATCCTCATGTCAGCAGGGGCATTTCCTCCTTTCTGAGTAACACAAAGCCTTTGGATGTACACGTAATAAACACTGATGGTTCTTCTTACTTGGAATGCACTTACTGCGACATTTTTTTAAACATAAAAATCCACGCTATCATAGACACAGGGGCCTTATGAACATAGTTTCTACCAGGTTGATGATTAAGCTTCTGTTGAAACTGGGTGTCTACCACCGAGTAGTATATGGGACAGTGAGGATGCATAGCACTGTGTCTGAAGGAGCATATAGCGCGTTGCCTTTACAATTTGGGTCGGTCCAGGCTTCCACTCCAGTGGTGGTTCTGCCAAACAACAACTATGACATGTTAATTGGCACGGCATCTATGAGGAAATTTGGTGCTGCAATAAATATGGCGGAGGAAACTCTTAATATTTTGGGACAACAGATCCCCGTTTATTTTACCTCTTGTGGAATCCCATCAGATCCATTCCACTCTAGTCAAATCAATCTAGCGTACACCGATGGAGTGATTCATGTACAATATCAGCAAATGAAGTGGCAAACCAGAGCCATTACCAACCAGATTTATGAGTACAAAGGGATTCAGTTTCAGGCAGCTTTTGCTTTGAGCCTACCATCTGAAACTCAGTGCATAGTAGGAACTGAGCTCAATATTGATGTTCATAAAAGGTTTTATGGGGAAATTATGGGGCCTCACCAGCATTCCCGGATTGAACCACATGTGGCTCCAGGGCTACTGCTCCCTGGGAATGGGGAGATGAAGGTGCTGCTAGCGAATTTACAGAAGGAGACAATAATGAACCAGCGGCACCAAGTGGTGGCTTACCTACTATTAGTTCCTATAAAGGAAGTTCGCCATATTCATGATTTTGGCTCATGGGAGGATCTCAGACTACTGACAAACTCATTGTTCAGAATATTGACGGTGTTTCCGCGGGAAGCACTAGCTGTATTATTGGCAGAACAGCAAGATAAGCTATGGCATTATTTGAAAGATATCAGGATATCTTTGCACACATTAATAATGATTTGGGGTGCGCTCAAGGGGTGATTCATGGATAGATATGGGGTATCACTTTCCCATTTGATTGCGACCTATTAGATGATCAAAGGCTGCAGAAGAGTTTGTCTGGGACGATTTGGGATAAAATTATTGTGCAAGGGATGCTAGAGCCATCAAAAAGTCCATGGGCATCGCCGGTGCTCATTGTAAAGAAAAAAGATAGCATGAATCAGGTGGTTATTGGAAATTACAAGCTAAATAGTGTAACAAACAAAGGATTCCTACCCTCCTCCATGTATTATGATGTCTTGGACCAATTGGGCAGGGCGAATTATTTTTCCACCATGTATCTGATCTAGGGGTATTGGCAGATTAATTTGCCATCAGCAGAATGGGAGAAATGTTCTATCATCACTTTGAAAGGCTAGTTCCAGCTGACTCGCATGCCACAAGGTTTGTGCAATGCCCCAGCTACTCTCAGCATGCCATGTGTTATAAAATCGGATGGTATCATTAGGATCTGCCATATTGTTTTATAGGTCAAACCCACTGAACAACAGTTAGACAATGTGGGGATCGTTGGTCCTCCAGACACACTTGAAAATATACTAAAAATTAGGAGCAATCGCCCCAATGACTCTTTTATTTACTTAAATCAATACAGCGATCCTTTTCTTTTTTACTCTCTCTACTATTAACAACCTACTCTCTCAATCGCCCATCTCACTTATATACAGTGGCTTTGGAAAATACTGCTCTCATAGCTTGGACTATTCTATTCCGCCGATTCTTCTCAAATTTGGCTTGCTATTCTATAGCTTTCTATTACCCTAATTGTAGGTGATTTGCTTCATATTCATCAAATATCGACATCACCTTATTGCCTTATCACTTTATTTAGAGTTGATCCAATAATATCCCGTTATATCCCAAATTATACCTCATCTCAAGACACTCTTAGAATTGTAACTGATAACATGTTCAGCGGAATATTCCCAATCCGCCCTAGCTGTCCCAAGATTATTGTCCAGTCATATCTGAATCATGACATTACCCCCTCCTTGACTGGACAATAAGGCTCCTATTCCTTGTATGGTCAGAGGAACTTTGCATGCGCTCAGTTAATGATCTGACCACTTGCGGGGTACTTTATGGTATATGTGTTGACCCCAGTTTTTCTATAACTTTAAGTGGATTAATCCAAATACTGGCCAGCTTGTATTTCTGCCTGAAACCACGTTGGTCATGGTAGAGGACCATATCACCCTCTATAAACTGCGCCAACCAACTATGACGTACCTGATCAGCAGACTGATTCCTGATCTTCTTGGCTAATCTGAAGAATTATGCTTCAGTTTGCAATCTGATCAGAGTGTTCACCAGGTTAGTCAAATAGTGATGGGGTTCCATTCCACCAGTGTCTTCTACACATGAGTAAAGTAACACAAAAAGTGCCAGGTGCCAGCTGTATAGTAGTTGGAAGGGGCTCTTTCCTGTGGCGGAATAGTAACTAATGTTATAAGCAAACATGGCAATGGAAAGGAGGGAGCTCCAATTGGAAGGTCAATCCATTACTAATTTTTGTAATATGTTCACCAGAGTCCCATACACCCATTTGCCCATTCCATTGGATTCAGGGTAATATGGGGTCATCAGAACCTCACAGATTCCCACAAGCTCATTCAGCTTGGGTAGAATGTGCGAGGTGAAGTTGGTTCACTTATCAGTGAGAATAAACTAAGGGCAGCTGTGTCACTGAATATTTCATTCCATCATGAGCTTACTCACTGTAAGTGCCCCTAAATCTCTATTGCCCTCACTCCAACCCACCAGTTCAAGTGACCAATAGCCACAAGAATGTACTTACACCGGTTGGATCCTGTTGGCCAGGGACCAATGACATCAAGAGAAACCGTGTGCTAAGCAAAATGTGATTTCACTACTTAATATGAAGTCTTATGGTGGAATGACTTCTCCACTTGGCACTGATGGCAACAGGAAATAGTTTTGAGCACTTTGAAGCAAAATGCTTTCTTAATAGTACTGAGGGTGCAACAATTCCATTTTCTTATGCATCCCACCATGTCTGACTACCTTGTGGGCGCTCATGATGAATCCTGGCCATGCTGAGGGTCACAGAAAATCCACTGTAGAATCACCGATCAACTTGTACAGTTCCACATTCCTTTGAAAGTATTCGTTCACATCTCATTTAATGATTTGATCACTTGGGCAGTTCGTTGTCATATCTTCCACTGAGCATCTTATTGTATATCACATCACTGAGATCCTCCATCATGGCAACAGTCAACAGTCAAGATAAACAGTCAGCATTCTGATGCTTTACTCCTAGGCGATGAAGGATCTTGGAGTCATAAGCCTGCAGCTTAAGAGCCCATTGGGCCAAAAGGCCTTCAGGTTCTTTGAGGTTCTGCAACCAGCGTAATGATTCATGATCTGTTATGACAATGAATTTTACCCCATGCAAATAGACTCTAAATTGCTTATATGCGTAGATCACCTCTAAGCACTCCCACTCAGTAACAGTATAATTAAGCTCATGGAAGTTCAAACATCAACTACAGTACGCTACAGGATACTCCTCTCCCTCGTCATCATTCTGAGAAAGTACTGCCCCAATGGCGGAAAGGGATGAATCCATCTGAACAATAAATTCTTTGTTAAAGTTCAGATAGCGTACCACCGGTGCACTGGTTAGTGCCATATGAAGTGTATCAAAAGCGTATTGATGACTTTCCATCCATTTGATCACAGCATCCTTTTTTTAACAATTTGAATAATGGCCCACCAATACAGCTAAAGTTAGGGATGAAGCGCCAATAGTAACTGACCATTCCAAAAATACCTTATTTCATATTTGCTATTAGATATAGTCATTTTATGGATGGCCTCCACCATAGCTGATGTGGTTTCAGCCCCTTAGAGTCTACCACAAACCCCATGTATTCAAACTGATATATTTAAAAGTTACAATTTTTTAGGCTTAATTTTAATTTCCGCCTCAGCAAGCTAGCGGAATACTGCTTTTAAATGATCAAGGTGCTTAAAAAAGGTTTGAGAGGAAACATTAATATCATCGAGGTATATAAGGACACATGACAGCTTCAAGGTCACCAAGAATAGTGTCCCTGGCTCGCTGAAACGTAGCTGGGGTTTTGCACAGCCATTGAGGCATCCGCGTCAGCTGAATAAGGCCTTTAGAGGTTATTACAGCGCATTTTTTTCCACCATGGGTAACTCGATTTTCTCAGTAGCCAGATATCAAGTCAATCGCTGAAAAATAACATGCTCCCCCTAACTGATCTAAAGTATCATCAATCCTTGGCAAGGGGTATGATTCCTTTTTTGTAATATTGGTGAGCTTCTGGTAGTTGATTACTACATGGTTGGTGCCTTCCTTCTTTTTTACAATCAGAACAAATGAAGCCCATGGACTCTTAGATGGTTTGAGCAACACATTGCTCCAGCAACATATCAATTTTGTTAGTGAAACATCTTCTATATTCGATTGGTGGATTGGCCAAGACCTTATAGGGGGATGATCTCCAGTGTCTATTCAATGGACATTCCCCAAACACCCTAAGTCATGATTTTTAGCAGCAAAAATCCCCTTGTACTTCTAAAATAAAGCTATTGCTTGGACTTTTTGCTCTTCCAATAGTCCTATTAGACTACTCCACAGTACCATCATCAGTACGCTGGCTGGTGCCTTGACTGGTAGACTAAATTCGTCAAACGACCTGAAATCATGAAGCTGAAGGACCTCTTCTATTGGAATCAAATTTAAATATGCTACTATTTGGTGTAGCAGATTTGCACAGGTTCTCTCTGGAGGTATGCTAACAAAACCATAATCTCACCATGGCCTGGAAGTATAATCCCTGGAGCCACATGAGGATCAAACTGCTTTTGATGATAGAGCCCAATGACTTCACCATATAGCCCAATAGGCACTTCCACCTCTAACTTGGGGTTAACTAAGACTTGATGTCCAGAAGTAATAGATATGTGACATGCAGCTCGAAGAGGTATCCCTTGAAATTCATATATCTGCTGGGGAAGGAGCTGAGTCTTGCGCTTTAGTTGGTAATAGTGAACTGGAATCACCCCGTCAATATATGAAAAGTTGATATGGCTCATGTGCATTGAGTCCTTTGGTACTCCTCTAGAGGTGAAGTAAATTGGGATCCGCTGTCCCAGAATGGCGAGGGTCTCCTTCGTCATATTAACAACAGCCCCAAAATGGTGCAGGAAAGCAACTCCAATTAACAAGTTGTAGTTTCCTTTGGTAGCACAATCGTCAGAGCTACGACAAAAATGGACCCAAAGTGCAGAGGTAGCATACTGTAAGCCCCCTCAGAGATGGTGATTTCTGCTCCAGCGGTTCCATACGCCATTTGATGGTCCACATCAGGTTTTAATGTCAACTTCGCCACCAACTTAGTGGAAACTATATTGACTGGAGCACCAGTATCTATTATAGTGCGAACTCTACTTTTTGCTACAAAAATATCACAGTACTTACACTCAGAATAAGAATAATATTAACTGTTTAATACGTTGACATTTATGGGATCTCTTTTTTCAAGAAAACTCATTATCCCCTCGCCAACTTTGGAATATTCTTTGACAATGACATATACCAGAAGGTGACATTTACTCCTCTCAGAGTTGGTGCATCTGCGGCAGAATCCAGCTTGTCTGAGGAAGCTTGATCAAGCATTTTACAGGCATACATCATTGGTTGTTCTGGAAATTCTTTGTCCACCGCGGCCTTGGCTTGAGCTCATGTTACTACATTTCCTCCTCCAACTTGCTGCTGGTATAAAGTTCCATCATCGTACAGAGGGACTTCTTCAGGACATACTGATATTGATTCAGGGACATTCTGGGTTGGAATAGTGGAGGTATAGGGTCCCATCTTTACTCCATTTCATCCCTTTCTTGATAGTATTGATCTTGGTTTACGGAGTTCACACAGCGGTTATGGCAGAATTTTGCCAAATGACCAAGAGGGATGCATTCATAAAAGTTACCCCCATAAGAGCCACATCCTTGATTGTCATAAGAGGGTCCAGATTGGAAAGTTTGGGGTCATTTGGTGTAACCAGGCAGGTTGGTAAGATAGTTGTTGACATTTGATGTAGCTAGGTCATGATCATTAGCTAGGTTGCTGATGGTTTTTGTGACCAGCTCATTGACGCTGATCAAACTATTGAGTATAATTTGGCAAAGGACAATGCGCAGAGTTATAGTAACGTTGAGTATTGCTAAATGAAACCAGAGTTGGACGAGAGTAATCTCCTGAATAAGAGGGTACAGTAAAGGTGGTAGTCTTCCATTCAATATTCAGCGGTAGAAAGTTAAGGGATATGCAAAACAAAAACTGTACAATCTTGAGCAGAGGTACGTCATCATCCAGAAGTGGCGAATTGACATTGTCAAGCTCTTGGTATGGCTTCACCACAGAGGTCATGGCGATGCACACGTTGGCTTCCACTAAGTACCCTGCCCAAATTAGCACGTGGGCTTCTTATTGTAAATTGATCAGTGAACTTCAGGAGAGTCTCGTTATGGTGGGACCCAATCATTAAGAATTCCACTTTCCGCTGTGACGTTTTTGAGGTACCCCCAAACAGGCGAGGCATAGTAGCTTTTACATATCTATAGTTGACAGAGCTACTTGGGAGTTAACAGGTGACTTGATTGGCACTTCCAACGTCCAAGGTGAATATCAAAAAGCTTAGCCTTCTGTCTATTGGAGGCATCTTCCGCTTCAAATTCAAACCATTTGAAGAAACCATAGATATTCCCATTTCGATCAAACAGAGGTAATTTCTTAATGTTAACCTCCTCATCCCGTTCACGGTTTTTTGGTCCATACTGAGGAATGTGTCAAGATCTGAAAGCAGTTTCCCAATGAGAAGCTATACCAGTGGAAGTTGGGATGTCTGCCGCTTCAGGGGTAGCATGACCTTCTGCCATGGGCGGCACCATCATTACATGAGGAAATTGGCGCTCTTACTCATATTTGTATCTAGTACTACCATCCTGAGTGTAGTAGCTTCTACCAGCGTCATATTCTTCCTTATATAATACCCCTCTTGACAGTCATCCTCGTCATAGTGAGAAGACAAAGAGGCACTGGTCAATTTTTGCTCTGCACACTGCAGCTGTTTGGTAGTATCATCCATCCGGTTTGTGAATTCCTTATTCTGTTGTCCTAAAACTTCATTTTTCTAAACGTGCTATCAAGCTGGTGCATGACAGCATTTCTTTCTTGAAGGAGTTAATCCTGTTTTTTGAGCACACATCTAAGGTAAGTTTTTAATTCCTCATACCTAGCTGATGCAGTGTTTCATGAAGATTCCCCAGCGACACAGGTTGTGTAAGACATGACTGGATACTTGAGTTTTGTAGTACTTGGTGGTTGATCAATGGGTCCCCTGTAGTGATCACCACTGTTATATAATTGGGTGAGATCATTAGGATCCGCCGTAATGTTTGTACAGGTTGAACCCACTGAACAACAGACAGATGATGTGGGGATCGTTGGTCCTCCTGACACACTTGAAAATATACTAAAAAATAGGAGCAAACGCCCCAATGACTCTTTTATTTACTTTAAAAAATACAGCGATTCTTTTCTGTTTTACTCTCTCTACTATTAACAACCTACTCTCTCTCAACCGCCCATCTCACTTATATACAGCGGCTTTAGACAATACTGCTCTCATAGCTTGAACTATTCTATTCCGCCGATTCTCCTAAAATTTGGCTTGTTATTCTCAAGATTTCTATCACCCTAATTGTAGGCGATTTGCTTCATATTCATCAAATGTTGATATTGCCTTATTGCCTTATCACCTCATTTAGAGGCGATCCAATAATGACCCATTATATCCCAATATCGCCTCGTCTTGAGGCATTCAATTAATTGTAACTGATATCATGTTTGACAGACTTTTTCCAATCCGCCCTAGCTGTCCCAAGATTATCTAGTCATATTGGAATCGTGACACCATTGATACAATTTTAGGTTATTTGAAGATGTCCTGCATCTTAGTTTACCTCGATGATATCAATGTGTTCTTGCAGATGTTTACAGAGCACATTGCCCATCTGGAACAGATGTTCTGTCACCTTGCTACCAATAATACTAAAACCAAACCTTGGATGTGTCATTTTTATAGAACAATTAGAATACTACAGGTTTTTAGTGGTTTTAAATATGCTTAAACTGCAGCAAACAAAGGTGGAAGCGATAAGCAATATGACACAACAATGTAATAAGCGAGATATTTAAGTTTTTTTGGGGTTGGTTGAGTACTACCAGCAGTTCATTCCCAACTTCAGTTGCATTGGGACCCCGCTTTTCAAGTTGTCAAAGAAAAATGCATCTTCCAATTGGATAGAACAATGCCAGACCACTTTTGATGTGTTGCAAACTGCATTAGCAAGCATACACGTTTTGCAAAATCCCAACTTCAAACAAACAGTTCTTAGTACAATTGGATGCATCCCTCTCCGCTATAGGGGCAGTATTATCCCAGAAGGATGACAATGGCATGGAGTATCATGTCACATTTTGTAGTTGAACCTTGAACTGTCATGAATGAAACTACACTGTGACCAAGCAGGAGTTTTTGTGCGGTGAATTATGCTTACAAACAGTTTTGGGAATATCTACATGGGGTAAGATTCTAAGTAGTGACAGTTCTCACTTCCTTGCGCTGGCTGCAGAATATTCATTAACCAGAATGACAGCTCGCGCATTGAGCGCTAAAGCTCCAGGCATACAATTTCAATATTATACACCATCTGGGAGCAAAACATCAAAATGCGGATTATCATTCCCAACTGTCAACGGTTGCTATCACAGCAGATTTAGCTGACATAATGTACGAGAAAATGGTGGTGAACAAATACCAAGATGAGCCGCCACAGGTGATCAAGGTATTAGATGGGCTCACGCAAGATACTTTTCTATGTGAGGGGTAACTATATAAGTGGATCAGAGACTCGACGCTGAGTTTCCCTAAACCTTTGGCTAGACCCACAATTATTATGGATGCTCAATGGGCTGTAGATCATGGAAGATTTTGAAAACGCTGGAGTTTTTGCGACTCTGTTACTACTGGGAGAGCATGCATTATGACATATTGGAAACGGTTAGTTGTTTCCATCAGTGTCAAGTGGAAAAGCCATTCTTCAAGAAGACCACATACCAGATGGTTAAGCCCCAGTTCGCCTACACCATTTCCATTGATGTAGTGGGACCTCCGCCAACTGGCACCAATCAATCTAAGTATATAGACATCACCATTGATCATTTGACTTGATGGGTGGAGGCCAGGGCTCTCTAATGACTTGAGATCGGTCATCACTGCTAAGTTTATTATGGAGTGTGTTATACAGTGACATGGCTGCCTGAAGTTCATTCTAATGGACAACGGAACCATTTTCACTTCACACATCCTGCCCAAGTTGAACAAGTTAATGGAGATCCGCGGGGTTTTGACCACCCCATATCATCCAAAATCAAATGGAATGGTGGAGTGGGTCAAAGGAACCCTAGTGAACATACTCCATAAATTGGTAAAGGATTGACCCTCGGAATGGAGTACCCTTCTACCTACAACTGTGTTTGCGTATAATATAAGCTATCATTCATCCAATGGTAATAGCTATTTCCAACTGTTGTATGGTCAACATCCGGCTCTGCCTGCCTTTATTTACTCATGTGTAGAGGACACTGGAGATGTGGACCCTCAGCAATATTTGAATACTCTTATGGATACATTAATTAAGTTAAAACAGAAGCCTACTATGCCAGTTTTCCCAAAAGATTTGCAATCAGGTGGCTGATCAGAAGAGAGGGAGCAGACGTCTGCTGTTCGCTATAGAAGACCATGTCTTAATCCACAACCAGCACAGATATGGGCAGAGAAGCAAGCTAACAACATCTGGGTTGGGCCGTTTGAGATAATCATGAAGACTGGCATGGAGGTCTAAACTATTAAGGAACCTGCGGGGGTCAGATTATCAACTGAGTTCACATGAAGTTCCTTCAAGCATATAAGCAGTAAGAGCATATCGTCAGTAAAAGGGGGGTAATGTTGGGAAGTTGATATAACTGGACAATATGCTACACATACCAGCGCATTGGAGTGGAAATTGAGAGAAGTCTCAGGATTGATGGAAAAGGTATATGGAAAATAATTAATCAAAGTGTTGACCATTCAGCGAATCAAGGGAAATTATGCTGAGATTTTGAGATAGATGAGAACTTCTAGAAAAAGAAAAAAATAGGAGACTACCAAGCTGAGAATGCATCCAGACTGGGGAACAGAGATTTAAAGAGTCAAACGGAGGATTGAAGGGGAGGTCTTTATCCCATGATTATGTTGTTGCAGATAAGTCTGCAATTTTTATAAGATTTACAAAGGTCGAATAGGGGCAATTGCTCCATATATAATTTATCAAGTTTTATTGCAGTTGGCAAACTTCTTATTTCCTGATTTGGTTGCTCAGTGGCTAATACCCTGTGCAAACTAAATAGCAGAATCAAGCCTTTACGCCGAGAATTAACATATATTTACCCTTGAGATAAGAGTGCAAAGATTGGATATCCTTAGGTAGTCTTGTAGTTATCAGATCTCTGTCTGGCTCTGTGGGAAGAGAATAGGGAATAGTTCCCTACTAGCTTAAAGTTATCTTCAAGAAAAAGAAGCACATGTTATCGTTTGATTATATACTCAACGTGGCTTTAAGAGCACTCAAATTATAATACCAATCTTCATAATTAAATAACACGTTTTATTCAGTTCATTCAATCAAGAAGTTATCAAGAACCTGTGAAGCTAAATAATGGAGAAAAAACGAGCTATATTTCAAAAGTCAAGTTCCCAGATTTTAACAATACCTCAATTGCTTTTTCACCTGTCTAGGTGTCACCACGTTCTGGCCAAAAGTCCACACGCCCCTCCAGGCTAGGCCCTAATCTGGACACTGTGCCAAAGACCTTTTTTTCAAAGTCTACCTGGCTGCCACTGACCATTCCAAGTCCTTGCCTATATCATGGCCATCCGGACTAATCACAATTTTTACTGCATGGCCTTTGAATTTCAGGTGTAAACCTCATCACACATGATCACCCACTTTCAGGTACATTTTGAGATGGATTTGAAGTTCTCTTAAATGTCTTCAACCCTCCCCTCTTAGTCTCTAATGTATCATGGCTCTGGCGCGCCAATCCCCTTTCATTTCTCAATGTCTCCTCCCACCACTTCCCTTGCCTTAAGCTCTTAAGAGATCAGGCGTAATTAATTAAACACAAATTGGATCTTAGCTTTTGGTTTTGGGCCAATTTAGAGCTAAAAAATTGTACCTTCATTTTTATGTTGATCTTTGATTACTAATATGGCATTATGCTTCTTTTTACAGAAAGTTCTGCTACATAGTTTAAAGATTATGACTTCCAAGGACGTTAAGCTGCCATAAGGAGAACTAATTTTTTCTTTGGCTTCTAATGACTACGCTTAGTTATCTAAATCATACTTTTCTACTTATATAAAACTCATCTGACACCGCCCATAAAATTGTA
Organism: Massospora cicadina; assembly: GCA_022478985.1. NCBI lineage: Eukaryota > Fungi > Entomophthoromycota > Entomophthoromycetes > Entomophthorales > Entomophthoraceae > Massospora > Massospora cicadina. The sequence goes on from JAKSZP010013237.1 coordinate 99,708, forward strand.
TTCTTTATGGCTTTATATAAAAGGTGCGCTTTTTTGATTTCCTACTCTAAGGAATCAAAATGCTGAAAAATGAATCTCTATAGAAGAGGTCATACGGCGCCTACTAACTTTCCTAGCACAATTTTATTTTTTTTTTGATATTTTAGCTTTTTTAGACTTTTAATCTTTATTAAGTAAAAAATTGTGTAATCTTTAGCATCATTTTCCAAAAGTTTGCCAATTTTGCAATTATAATACAGATCTTCAATAAGGAATAATCTGATCATGTAGCAATGTTTTTTGTGCAACCCTATAGATAATCCCATAATGAAGGAGGACAACCAATTGATTATTATACATTACCACAAGTGTGAATTTGGGGCAAAAAGCAGTATAACATAATATAAACTAATAGAACGTTATCTTTTCTTTTTACAAACTCATAAAATTATACATTTACAAGGTATCACCCTAATATTATTATAAAATAAAAATGTCAGAATTAGGTTTAACAATTTTTATTTCTACAGAAAAAAACTTTATACTTCTTGATAAATAGCTGCTTGAGAGAAAGTGCCGTTAGTGACACAATATTTTTTTCATGTAATTCAATATAATTGAGGTAAAGTTACTTTATGTAAAATTTTTAGTGTTATAAATCATATTCACTTTCTGCAATAGTCTAGCACCAAAATTAAAGTTTGAGACGTCATTTGTCATGCAAATGGTTATATAGTATCACAATGAGCTATATGGATAAATAAAGATATTCATGACAGCTTAAAAAAGAAGTAAATTAAATAGTTCATTGTAATAACATTATTCTATAATTACATAATGGAAATCTATAGCTAATAGTTAGTATGTATGTTATTGCAAAAAAGAGTTATTATAGATAACATAACTCATTAAGCGGAACCTATTTTAGTTAGCTTCTATAACCATTTCCTAACAATGAGAATATATGTCTTTTTCCATCTATTACTAAAAAAAGAATATATGTCTTTTTTTAAAATTTTGCATATTATAATATATATTAGTGACCTAAATTTTTTTATCTACTAATTTTTTAAGTAAGATTCTTTTTACAACGTTCTAGAATTTGCAATAGTTATACAGCATGGGAGGTGACTTCTGAAAAACAAGTTTGTAGCCTTGTATGAAACCTCAAAGACCTAAAAACTCTAAAACTTCATTAATAAATTTTTGAAATAAAGCGGATGCATTTTTTCAGTTTTAATGCATAATCCAGAATTATTAGATACTGAAAGTTTTAAAACTTTTAAAATCATTGACCTTCAAAGATCCAGTTATGGCTATATGAAATAATATATAGTTCAGCTTTATAATTATGGTCCCTTTCACATATAGTATAATATATTTTGCAAAGGCATTAAATTAAGATAATTCATTACTTTAAGGGTTCATATCGATATATTGCCTATAAGACCATAATCATATTACTAAAAGAAATATGAACAAAAAAATGAAGTTTGCTGAATTTTTCCTCTATAGATTATTGCTAAGTTATGTATAGGAAAAAGCTTTGTATAAATTTTATTAGATACTTGAAGTATATAACTTTGAAAAAGAAACCTGAAGGCTATAATATGTAAATCTAATGGTATAAAATTTAGTGATTTATTAACGTCAAACAATATTTGCCTTATGCGACACAAAAAGGGATGTAACCCCTAAAAGTGACTAGTCTCATCAAGGTAAGCTATAAAAAAACCTATTTACAAAATACGGGCAAAAATGTATTTCAATGTAGGAATTATACCAATAATATCTTCACCTTTTTAGCTTATATTGTTTTTTAATGAACACCCATGAAAATACCACTTTATCTATCATCTAAATCTCTAAAATTATAAGTAGTAACTGATCTTTGTAGCATATATTTTATACATCAAAGTTATATTGTCACCTTTCTTGGTTTTAACAAGATAGTAGATTCATAGATATAATTTTCAGGTTATTGGTGTTTTTAAAGATTCTTTGATAATTTTAGCAATATTGTTGAGATAGACCAGAAGTTTTGTGCAGGATTCAGCCCACTATGGAATAGAACGTATGTTATGGAGATCGCCAGTCCTTAGAACATACTTAATAAATATAATAAAGTATGGAGCAATTGCTCCAACAACACTTTTTTTATTAATTTAATATATAACAGCAGATAGCCTCTGCTCTGCTCTTTCTTCTCTACTAACAATCCTCCTCTTCAATTCTCCCACCTTGCTTATATATCAGTAATTTTCATTTGATACTACTCCTTTGGCTTAGACTATTTGGTTTCACTGTTTTCTCATTGGCTCTGGCAGAGGTTGCTATTCTTTAAACTTTCTATTGCCTTAGTTTGAGGCTATCTACTAATTATTTGTCATATATTGACATTGCCTTATCACCTTATTTGGAGGAGATTCATTAATTATCATTTCAGACCCAATATTGCCTCATCCAAGGCGCTCAAACATTTGTACACTGATAATCATGGTCAGCAAATTCTAGCCGATCCGCCATAGCTATTCAGGGCTTGTTGTCCAGTCATATCATAATCTTGATATTACCCCCTTTACTGGTGTAAAAGTCTCCTATTGTTTATATTCCCAAAGGAACTTTGTGTGCACTTGGTTGATAATATGACTGCTTGTGGGGTCCTTGATAGTATAGGCATCAACACATATTTTCTCAATAATTTTAAATGGACCAATCCAGATGCTGCCAATTTGTGCTTCTGATCAAACTTGTGCTGGCCATAAAATAGAACCAGCTCTCCATCTTTGAATTGAGCTAGCCCACTTCACCATTCCTAATCACAGCCTGGTTCCTTGTCTTTCTATCCAGACTTAAAGAGTACACTTTGGTTTGCAACTTGATTAGCGTGTCATCTAGGTTAGTCAAGTAGCGTTGAGGATCCATTCTGCCAGTATCTTATACGCGTGCATAGAATAGTGCCAAATGAGAAGGGTGTCATCCATATAGTAATTTAAAAGGGACTCTTCCCAGTGGCAGAATGATAGCTAAGTTATAAGTGAAAATGGTGGTGGAAAGGTGGGAACTCCAGTCTGAAGGTCAATCTGCTAACAAATATATGGAGTATTTTCATTAGAGCACATTAACAAGCTCAACCATCCATTAGACTTGGGGTGATATGGGGTCATCAAAACCACATGGATAGCCATAAGCTCATTCAGTTTTGGAAGAATGTGAGAGGTGAAGTTAATTTTGTTATCAGTAAGGATGAACTGAGGCAGATAAGTCGCTTGAATATACATTCCATTATGAACTTGGTCACTGCAATTGCACCCAAATCCCATATTGTCCATGCTTCAACCCACCTGGTAAAGTGACTATCGCCACTAGAATGTATTTAAAACTGATTAACTTCCATTGGCTGAGGGTCAAAGACTTCAAGAGAAACTGTATTCCAAGAAAAATGTGGTTTCACTAACCAGTATAAAGTCTTCTGGAGGAACAGCTTTTCCACTTGGCACTGGTGGCAGCAAGAAATAGTCTCAAGCACATCAAAGTTCATACCTTACCAATAATACTGAGGGCGCAACAATTCCAACGTCTTGTGCATGCCACCCCGTCTAACTTCCTTATGTTCGCTCATAATAATGCTATGCCATGACAAGTGTCACAGGAAGTTTACCGTAGAGTCCTTAATCAGTTTGTACAGTTTGCCATTCTTATGGAACGTATTGGCCCTTATTCCATCAAATACCTTGATGACTTGAGACAGTTCTTTGTCATATTTCCCGCTGAGCATTTTATATTACATTATGTCACTCAAATCTGCTGTGACTTCAATTGTTGGTAATCTTGATAAGAAATCAGCTTTTTAGTGTTTTGCTCTGGGTTTGTGGAGGATTTCAAAGTTAAACTCCTGCAGCTAAGAACCTATTCGACTAGATGCACCTTAGGCTCCCTGAGATTCTGTAACCAGTGTAACGACGCATGATCTGTTATAATTTGAACTTTACCCCATGCATTTATACCCTAAATTGCTTGTATGCGTAGGTCACCACTAGGAATTCAAATAGTTACAGTGTAATTGTGTACATGACAGCTCAAGCTACAGCTTCAGTACACTACTGAATGCTTCTCCCCTTCATCGTCTTGTTGGCATAGAACCGCTCCAACAGCAGAAAAAAACGCAGCCATCTATAAAACAAATTACTTATTAAAATTTTGATAGTGTAGCACCATTGCATTTATTAACGACATCTAAGTTCAATGAAAGAACTTTGACGGCGTTCTGTCCATTCAAACAAGGCATCTTTTTTAACAGCTCAAATAGCAGACCCCTAATACAGCTGAAGTTAGGGATGAAGCGCCATTAGTAACACACCATCCCCAAAAATAACTGCATGTCCCACTTAATGTTTGGCCAAGTCAGCTTTTGGATAGCTTCCACCTTATCTGGTTGAGTTTTTAGCCCATTCACATTTACCACAAACCCAAGGTACTCCAGTTGATCATTGACAAAGTGGTATTTGTAAGGCTTAATCGTAATGTTGTCTCAGGCAAACCAGCGGAATACCTCCTCCAAATGGGGTAAGGTGCTCCAAAAAGTCCATGAGAAGACATTGAAATCATCAAGGTAACAAGAATGCATAACAGCTTTAAGATGCCAAGGATAGTGTCCATCATTTGTTGGAAAGTAGCTGGGGCGTTACACAGCCTTTGAGGCATACGGGATGGTTGGAAAAGCCCCTTGGACGTGATTCTGGCGCATTTCTCCTGTTCCACCGCAGCTCTCAACTTTCCAGTAGACTGATATCATATTCATTACTGAGATATGGCGAGCTCCTCCCAACCAATCCAGGGCATCATCAATCTGAGGCAAGGGGGATGAGACCTTCTTGGTGATACTGTTGAGCCTCCAGTAGTCTGTCATTAACCAATTATAACCATCCTTCTTTTTTGACCATTAGAAAGGGCAAAGCCCACAAATTTTTGATGGTTTGAAAATCACTTGCTCCAGAAGCTTTTCAATTTCTTCAGTTACTAATTCTTCAGCTGCCATCAATCAGTGGTTTGGCTGGGATCTGATGGGAGATGATCTCAGTGTCCAATCTGTCAGGATAGTATCTATGACTTTCCAGTTCCCTGCGTGGTGGTGCTCAGTTCACAGGACCAACGCAATGGAACTATTCATCAGTGTGAAGATAAAGGTAGCCCAACGAAAGGGGCTGAAGCTACAGCGACATAGTACAAGGGTGTTTAGCACAGTACACAAAAGGAGGGATCGAGCTAAGAGCAAACCTTGCCTGTGGCCCAAAGTGCCTTTCATAACCAAGATTTATCACGGTGTTGATGTGCACGTGGCACTGGTTTGGAGGGAAACTGGGCAGATCTGCGGTGTATCCAATGTTGCAGTAACCTTAAACTAAAAATTTGGCTATTGTGATTTAAGACCTCTCAAAGAGGTCAACAAAGAGTTATGCTCAAGTCAACATAAAAAAATTGTAAAACGAGTGGGGTGTTTATTATCAGAAGTGATAACCAACAAGGAAGGTTAGTATCATTGGATCATGGTTAAACAAACTTAGAGGAATCATATTTCAGCAAAAGTGGTGCTAAGACAAGGCTCACCAATAAGCGCACACTTTCATCTGACAGGGTGGTATACTTCTAAATATCTCAAACTTAAGTAATTGATTGGAGTTGAGGCTGACCTGAGTTGGAAATTTTGAAAAATTAAATGGGTCTTTAACTTCCATTCACTGATTATTCAAATTGTGTCATTGTCATTTAACATACAGCTCGTCCGTTTTAACGCAAGAGCTGAAACAAGAGGCTGGGCAACTTTCAATCACTTGTATCAACCTGGGCATACCTTCCCTGTATCCAGCACTGGTCCAAGGTGTGCTTGAAATCAGGAAGGGCCTGAAGTTTAACCTTTTGGACCTCCTGCCGCCCAGCCTTGTCCTTGATATTGGTGCCTTTAATCAGGGCATGTAAACATGACACAATTGATGTACCTCCAAGTGCACCCTAATTTGTGGTCATAAAAGGCAAAACCCCCCTATATTTTTAGATGTAAAGCTATTGCTTGATCTTTTTGCTCTTCCAATAACTCCATTAAATCCTTGCGCAGTGACAACACTATTAATCCAAGCTGCGGCTTGATGGGTAGACCAAATTCATTCAGCTACTTTATCTTGTAACCTGAAGGACCTCCTCAGCTGAGGTTAAGCGTAAATATGCCACTATCTGATGCCGACAAATTTGCAATGATTCGTCCTGTAGATTTGCTAGCAAAACCTTGATCTCCCATGTCCCAGGAGTCTAATTCCTGGAGCCACATGAGGCTCAGCCACATTTGCCAATAAGGCCCAAAGACCTCACCATAGAGCTTGGATGGCAAATCCAATTCTAATTCATCCTTTACTACTACTACTAAGTGTCTATATGGGATGGATAGAGGTCCAGCAGCTCTTAGTGGCAGCCCTTGATATTAATATCTTCTGGGGAAGGGCCCAGGTCTTTCTCTTTAGTTGTTGGTAGCAAACCGGAATCACCTATCACTGTATGCAAGGTTGATATGTCTCATGTGCATTGGATCCTTTGGCGCTCAGCTGGAGGTAAATTTAATTGGGATCTGCTGCCCCAAAATTTGCAAAGATCTCCAATGTCATATCAACGATAGCCCCAAATTGTCGCATAAAAGCAAACCCAATTAATAGGTCATAATTACTGTTTGGTATCACTATTGCCTAAGATAACATAAGAATTGACACAAACTGCAAAGGTAGCGCGCTGTACGCTCCATCCCAGACTGTGCTATCCGTTCCAGCAGCTCTTACACCATTCAGTGTTCTACATCCAGTTTTAACGTCAACTTCGCCACCAACTTGGCGGAAACTATGCTAACTGGGGTTCCAGTATCTATTATAGCGCATAATTGCTTTTTTGCTACAAAAATGTCACATTATATACACTTAGAATAAGAAGAATTTTGACTGTTTATAAGTGGACATTTGAGGAGTCCCTTTTCTCAAGGAAGCTCATTCTCTCACCGACTTTTGGGTTATCTTTGGCAATAGCTTCTACCAGGAGGGCGACGTTTAAACCTTTTAGGTTAGGTGCATCTGAGGCTGGGTCCATTTCTTCTAAAGAAGCTTGGTCAAACATTTGACACGCACAACTTCAGTTGCTCCTGAGGTCTTCTTCTGTCATGGCCTTGGCTTGCGTTATGTCATTACGTTTACCTTTCCAACCAGATGCTGGTATAAAGTCCTGTCATCATACTGAGGGACTTCCACCAAATCGACTACAATATGTAAGGTGGGACTTTTTGGTTGGGATAGAAGAGGTTGAAAGTCTCATCTATACTACGCTTCATCTTTTACCTTATAGTTGATCAAGTTGCACTTAACAAACCTGATAGTTAGGCCAACTCAGGGCAAGGTAGCCAGGGTGACTACATTCAAAACATTTTTCCTGTAAGGTCTGTGTCCTTAGTTTCTGTAAGAAAGGCCAGGCCAATAATTTGATTTTTGGAAACTGGCGCAGACAGGGCAAGGTCAAAAGGTCGATTGCTGATGGTCGGCTAATTAGGCCCAGGTCAGTAGTTGGCTGCTAAAAGTTATTGTAAGTAGTCAAACTCAGAAGTCAAACTGTTGGGGATAACTCAGCTGAGGATGAGGCGTATAGAAATAATAAGAGCAGGGGTTACCAGAAGGAATCTGACAGGACGGGATTACCCCAAATAAGAAGGTCTGGCAGCGGTGTTGGTATAAGTCTTCTCAGTATTGGGTGGGGAAAAGTAGCATATAGATGGCGCAGAAAATTAAAAATTTTGAGCAGGGTTAAGTCATTCTCCAAAATTGGAGGCATAACTTTGTAAAGCTTGTGGTATGGCTTCACTGCGGAAGTCATTGCAATGCACACACAAGATTTGGATAAAGTCCCTGACCCAATTAGCACATGATCTTCCATCTAAATTGTTCATAAAATGCAGTGATGGTCACATTATACTGGAACCTGATGGTCAAGAACTTAGCCTTCCACTGCAACACCTTTTCAGTACCTCCAAACAACCGCAACACAGTCTCTAACACTTCTTGGTATGTAACAGAACTGCTTGGAAGATAGCAGGTGACTTTGTCGGCACTCCTAACATCCAAGGTAGATATCAGAAAATTAGTCTTACGCCAATCAGTTGCTCCTTCCGCCAAGATCTCAAATTTATTTGAAGAATCCGTTGATGTTTCCATTGTAGTCAAGCAGAGGTACCTTATCAATGTAGAATTCCTCCTCCCGCTCATAGCTGTGATTCTTGGGAGTGTACTTAAAATTTGATCAAGGTTCAAATCTGGGATCTCGGCGAGGAGCTGGCTCAGAAGGGTCAGTAGCTCTAGGGTAGCGTAGGGTTCTTCAGTGGGCAGGACTGCCATCACATGAGGGTTTTGTTAGGTTAGAACATAATCATCCCCAGAGCTACCATCAGATTTCAAACATCTCACGCTGCATGTATGTTAAGAGAAAAGCTCCGCAGCAGGTTATCCAGTCTCATATTCAACATAAAGTTATCCTTCCTGAGCGACTCCTTCTTTATTCTGCTACCAATCGGGGCTGAGGAAGGTAAAGGTAGGTGTCAACTTCTGCTCCGTGCAGTGTAGTTTGTCAGTAGCATCATCCAAGCAATTAGCAAATTGCCTGTTCTGTTGTCCAAGAATCCGTAGCTGACAAACCGCTTTTAAATTGATTCTTCACATCATCATACTCCTGCAGGAGCTCCTCATGTTTTTTGAGCACTGCACCATAACAAGTTTGATTTTTGAAGTTTCTGCAAGTGCAGTGGTTCAGGACGATTATCCTTCAGTGCAGGCCTGATATGCCATGGCAAGGGATTGGAGATTTTTTTTATTTAATTGTGGTTGTTCTTTGGGCCCCTGTAGTGAGCACCACAGTGATAAATTTGGTAATATTATTAAGATATGCTGGAATATTTGTGCAGGGTTCAGCCCACGGAGCAATAGGACGGACAATATGTAGATTGCCAGCCCTTGGAACACACTTAATAAATATACTAAAATATGGAGCAATTGCTCCAACGACACCTTTTTTATTAATTTTAATATAACAGCAGATAGCCTCTGCTCCGCTCTTTATTCTCTACTAACAATCCTCCTCTTCAATTGTCACATCTCGCATATATATCAGCGACTTCAGTTTATAACACTCCATTGCTTAGACTATATGGTTCTACCATATTCACATTTGCTCTGGCAGAGTATGCTATTCTTAAATGTCCTAACGCCTTAGTTCGAGGTGATTTTCTAAATATTTATCATATGTCAACATCACCTTTTTGCCTTATTTGGATGCAATCCAATAAATATCTTTTTTTGACCCAATATTGCCTCATCCCAAGGCGCTTGAATATTTGTACAATACTAATCATGGTCAGCAGGTTTTAGCCAATCTGCTGTAGCTATTCGTGGCTTTTTGTCCAGTCATATCAGAATCTTGACAACTCAAGTTTCTCTTTGGATGGCCTTTAGTTTAAAAGTAGCTTCCACATAATATTGGCTGAGAACTTTCATCTTGGTGGTGTTTGCAATAAAAATTCTGTAGTTATGACTCAAATATGCTTTGACATCTTGTAGTATGAGATAACATAACAATTTATTTCACATAATAGATGGGTAGAATTATAACGCTTTTATATGTTAGAACTTTTCAATATTTATAGGGTGGGTATGAGCTTTATGGAGTAAAGAGCGGTTAGGTTCTTCTTGAGTCAAATCTTTCTTTTATTCAATATGAGGGTCAAACAATGGTCTTAATAATCCTTAAGCAACTTTGTGCAGGCACTCAAAATACCCAACCCATACCATTCCTCCAGTTTATTAACGTACCTCGCTAACTGCCACAACGCAATGGGCCCACATGGAACCCCCTCACTTTAAACGCCTCCTCCGAACCATCCGCCACATGGGATGGCGCATCGCTACCACTGGCACTGTGCAAGGAAGGGGACGACCCAGATCCCACCTCATGATACAAAAGCCAGAAGACCACCCCCACAAAGACATACTCACCAGACCCCAACCATTGCCAGAATCGACTACATAGACGATTTGGACATCCCCTACGACCTAGCCACACAGAAGCCAATATGGAGGATGACTCATCATCCACTCCCCCAGACGAGGGTAAGAGCCAACGCCTGGCGCTGCCTGAGAAGGACCTATAGAAAGGCGGACCACACCCACTCCATCCACGCAACCTGTGCAGTATGTGGAGGAGAGGGCTCCCTACACCACCGCTTAGAAACCTGCCCCCCCATCCAGAGCCATATGGCAACAAGTTTTGCGCCTGCTCAAGATCCAAGATGACCAAGATTTCTCTATCTCAAGGAGCCTCCTCATGCTCCAGCTTGTGTCCCCACTCTTGTCTACCCTCCACTCCCTATTTATACCCATTGCAATGTGGACAATCCACACTATTGCCTTGGATGCGTTCAAGGTCATGGTCCTTACCATCCATGGGGTTATCAATAGGTTCTGTGTTCACTTACTAAAGCACTTCCAAGCCTGGCTTATAGGTATATGAAGCCAAGACAGCAGAGACTCATAAAGTAATGGTTCCCACTCTGGTTCCTTCACACGGACCTCTTCCTTCACATCTGCTCCCTAGCGGGGGCAACCCCCTTGGAGTAGCGCACCAATCCCCCCATACCTGGCGGTTCCAGCTGGCAACAGGGGTAACCTGTGTATCCTGGGGTTTCCAATCCTCTCTAATCATCGCTATTCTTCACTCCCCTCCCATTTCTACACACACATTTAAAAGCCCGTCCCCTGGTCAGATTGCCTCAATTAAATAAAAAAATCATCCTTAAGCAAAAGAGATATTGCTACCTCATTGTCCTAGTAGTTTTGTTTTGGTGCTCTGGGACTTGAAAAGCTATTTTAATTGGTTCTTCAATCTGGGACCTAATTATGATTCTCTTAAAAACCTTATTTTACTTTCATAATAATCTTTCTTGTTTAGGCACATCCCAGACTGGTTAATTTTTGCAAAGTCTAAACTTTCTGGGATCTGATTGTAAAGGAAGGTGTTCAATTGAGTCCAATTACAGATTCTGATAATGATCTCCTCATAATCCCATCATAAGGGGACAAAAGCTTACAAAAGCCTTACACTAACTCAATTGACTATACCCAGAGAATATCAGTGATGCAATATTTGATTTTTAATATAAATGACGCAATATGAGACTAACTAAGAGGCTTCAAGATTGTTAGTCTGCCCACCAGGCCATTGATTATAGAATAAAATGAGATCTTTAAATTAGAGGTAAAAAGAGCGGGTCTTTGAGCTTTAAAGCACAAGGTCTTTTAAAGCTTATATATCTTATTATTTCAACGGTGATTGCTTGCATTAAACTGATTCTACCACTAAAAAGCTCATAGTTAAAAAAGCTTTTGAAAGCAGATATTAGCAGTGCTTCACGCTTCTGGGTGATAGTTGTTCTCCCCCATTAAGATTAAAAATGACAAAGGGGAGTGTTATAATTTGGCGGAATCCTAGAGATACGCCATAAGGGTTTTGCACAGGGTTTAGCCCACTGAGCAATAGGACCAATGATATGATGATCATGGCCCTCGGTACCAACAGAATAAACGTTAATATAATAATTATGGGGCAATTGCTCCCACTACAATACTTTATTTTAATATAATAAGCACCTCAGATCCTCTCTGTCCTGCTCCCCTTTTTCTATTAAACAACAACCTCTCTTAATCGCCCATCCCGCTCAAATATAGTGGCTTTAGATGATACCACACTCATTGCTTGGAATATTTGGCTCCACCAATTCTTCTCAAATTAGTCTTATTATTCTCTAGCTTTCTATTACCTAATTGTAGGCGATCTGATTTGTATTCATCAAATGTCAACATTGCCCGATCACCTTATTTTGAGGCAATCCAATAATTAACCTGTTATATCCCAATATTGCCTCATCTTGAGGCACTCAAATAATTGTAACTAATTTCATTTTGGAAGATTCATCTCAAACCGCCCTGACTGTCCCAGGCTTATCGTCCAGTCATATCAGAATCGCGACATTACCCCCTCCTTGACTGGACAATAAGGCTCTTATTGTTTGTATGGTCGAAGGAACTTCACATGTACCCAATTATTAAATTGACCCCCCGCAGGTTCCTTAATGGTGTAGGCATCAACCCCATTTTCTCAATGATCTCTAATGGTCCACTCCACATAACCGCGAGCTTGTTCCTTCTTCTGAATCAATGCTGATCGTGAAATAGGACCAATTCCCCTACCCCAAACTGTGGAAGACTTTGGTGTCTACATTGGTCAGTTGCATGGTCCCAAATTTCTTGACAAGAATAGTAGAATATGCCTCAGTTTGGAGCTTGATCAGCATGTTCGTTAAGTTAGACAAATATTGGTGGGGTTCAACTCCTCTGGTATCCTCCACACAGGAGTAAAGCAATGCAGGTAGCGCTGGATTTCCTCCATAGAGCAGTTGGAATGAACTCTTACCGGTTGCTGAGTGGTAGCTGATATTGTACACAAAGACAGTGGTGGATAAAATGGTATTCCAGTCTGACAGTCGCTTATTTACAAGATTTCATAGAATATTTATCAATGTCCCATTGACTCATTCCACCATACCGTTAGATTCAGGGTGATAGGGGGTAGTTAAGAGCCCACGGATTGCCATGAGCTCGTTCAAGTTGGCCAATATACATGATGTGAAATTGGTTCCGTTGTCTGTTAGGCTAAATTGCGGACAATTATGGCACTGTATGATGCACTCCAGGATGAACTTGGTGGTAGTGACAGCCCCTAAATCCTTGATAGCCCTCGACTCCACCCATCTAGTCAAATGGTCAATGGCTATTATTATATATTTGGAGAGTTTGCACCAGTTAGCAGCGGCCCTACCATGTCTAACAAAACTGTATGTCATGTGAACTGAGGCTTAACTTGCTGGTAGGTGGTATTCCAGTGGTTATGTTTCTCCACTTGGCACTGATGGCAACAACCAACTGTCTCAAGTATATCATAATGCATACTCTCCCAATAGTAGTGGGGTTGCAAGAACTTCAGCATCCTTTTCACCTCTCCATGACCTACCACTTTATGGGCATCCATGATAATTGCAGGCCGGGAAGAGGGTTTTGGGAAGCTCAGCATCAATTCCTCTATTCGTTTATATTTAATTCCCCATTGTGCAAGAAGGTATCCTGCCTAAGCCCATATAACACTTTGATCACTGGCACCGGGTCGTCTTGATATTTGCCCACAATTATCTTTTCATACATTATGTTGGCCACATCTTCTATAATGGTGACCGTGGGTAATTGGGAAAGACAGTCCACATTATGATGCTTTGCCCCAGGTCGATGCATGATCTCAAAATTGTACACTTGGTGCTTCAAAGCCCATCACGCAAGCCACCCTTCTGGTTCCCACAATTTCTTTAGCCAGTGCAAGGAGGCATGATCCGTTACCACTTTAAATTTAACCCCATGGAGGTAGACCTGGAATTGTTTATACACATATATTACTGCTAAACACTCCCACTCAGTCACAGTGTAATTCTGTTCAGGGCCAGTTAATCTGCAGCTGCAATATGCAATGGGGTGCTCCACACCATCATCATCTTTTTGGGATATTATAGCCCTACAGCGGAAAGCAAAGCATCCATTTGCAATAAACTCTTTTTTAAAATTGGGGTATTGCAATACAGGCGCGCTAGCCAATGAGGTTTGTAATACATCAAAAGCAGGTTGACATCGAGCCCATTGAAAGGCAGCGTTTTTCTTATGTAGCTCAAAAGTGAAGCCCTGATACAGCTGAAAATGGGAATGAACCGCTGGTAGTAACCAACCATCCCCAAGAACACCTGGATATCCCACTTATTGCTTGGCCAAGTCATCTTATGGATGGCTTCCACCTTGGACGGCTGAGGACTAAGCCCTTTGGAGTCTACCACAAAGCCGAGGTATTTCAACTGTTCCTTAAAGAAGTGGCACTTTTGGGGCTTAATCTTGATACTAGCATCAGCCAGGAGGCGGAAAACTTGCTCCAGTGTCCAAGGTGCTCCGTGAATGTCCGCGTAAAACATATTGATATCATCAAGGTAGACAAGAACTCAAGACAGCTTTAGGTCACCCAAAATAGTGTCCATAGCCCGCTGGAATGTAGCGGGGGCATTGCACAAACCCTGTGGCATATGTGTAGGCTGGAACAGTTCTTTTGAGGTGATAATTGCGCACTTTTCTTGTTCCGCCGCTGGCAACTCAATCTGCCAATACCCCAATATCAAGTCCATAGCAGATAAATACTTGGCCCCACTTAACCAAACTAATGCATCGTCGATTCATGGAAGCGGGTACAAATCTTTTTTCTTAATGCTGTTAAGCTTCCAGAAATTGATTACTACTTGATTGGACCTATCTTTCTTTTTGACAATTAGTACCGGGGATGACCAGGGACTCTTTGACAGCTCAAACATTCCTTGTTCCACCAATGCATCTATTTCTGCAGACACAACTTCTTCCGCTGCCTTTGAGTAATAAATAGGCCATGACCAGATAGGTGGGTGGGCTCCCATGTCCACCCAATGCATGACCCCATGAGTGCAACCCAAGTCGTGATCATCAGTTGCAAAAATGCTACGATATTTCTTGAACAGATCCATCACCCTGTCCTTCTGATTCTCTGATAGACCAGAGAGCGCCTCCCAAGGAACCACAGTCATTACGCCAAAGGTGGTTTTTAAAGGCAAGCCAATATCTTCCCAAGAACCAAAGTTGTGTATTTGGTGGACCTCATCAATAGGGATCTAATGCAGGTAAGCTACCATTTGGTGCCGCTGAACCTTCATCAACTCCTTCTGCAGATTTGCTACCAACACTTTTACTTCCCCCAGCCTGGGTAACAGTAACTCAGGAGCCACATGAGGTTCGAGTTGTGATTATTGATAGGGCCCCACAACCTCTCCTTATAGACCGCTTGGTATATCAATTATAAGCTCAGTCCCAATTATGACCTGATGCCCAGAAGGGATAGTGAAAGCGTTCACAGCCTGTAGCGGAATCCCTTTGTACTCTTAAATCTGGGTTGGGAGTGTTCAAGTCTAAAACTTTATCCACCAATATTTTATAGGTATCACACCATCGCTATAGGCGAGATTAATTTGACTAGAGCGGATTGGGTAATCTTGCACTCCGCTGGAAGTAAAATAGATGGGAATCCGTTTTCCCAGGATGGCTAGGGTCTTTTCCATCATGTCAACAACAGCCCCATAGTGTCGCATAAAAGCAGTCCCAATCAGCAGATCATAGTTGCTGTTTGGTAATACTAACACCGGTGCCATAATCACAACAGAACCAAACCACAAAGGAAGCGCGCTATACACTCCCTTGAAGACCATGGCTTCCATTCCTGGGGTCCCATACATCATCTGATGTTCTATGTTGGGTCTTAAAGCCAACTTTGCCACCAACTTAGTGGAGACAATGCTACCATGAGCGCCCGCATCAATTATAGCTCATACTCAGGTTTTGGCTTCCACCACATCAAAGTAAGTGCACTCCCAGTAAGATTACCAGTTATTTAATACATGTACATTCAGAAGTTCATGTTTTCCCAGAAAACCTATTATACCTGCACTGACTTTAGGGTATCCTGCTATATAAGCATTTACTGGAAAGGAGATCTCTACTTCTTTTATAGCCAACACATCCGTAGATGGTTCTAGCTGGTCTGACAGAATTTGGTCAAACAGTTGGTAAGCATAAGGCTTTGGCGGCTCTAGAAACCCTGTGTTTGCCATATTTTTGAATTGTGATTGGGACAGCACATTTACACCCCCAACTTTGCTGTTGGTAGAGGAATGTATCATCATACTGGGAGGCTTCTACTAACTTCAATACAATAGATTCAGAGGGAACATATGACTTATAGATAGTGGAAGTAGAGAGTCCCATATCTACTCTGCTCTTACTTTTCCCTAATAAGCTTGATCCTGTTGTGCCTGAGGGATCTGTCAATAGGGGCATCATCATCTCATGTGCCCAGTGCGACCACAATTAAAGCAACTTACTCCATAGGGCCTACATCTGTGCTTAATATAAGTTGGCCCACTTGTAAAGTTATTCCAAAGATGATTGGTGTAACCAGACCCACAGTGGTAGACTGCCTGCTGTCAATCAGCATAGTTAGGGACAAAGCGGTAGTTGGGCAGTGGTTGCTCAGCAGATATAGGACAGATGTTGGGCTGGGGGGAGTAACCTGACATGATCTGCATCGACTGGTTGCTTCCCTTCCCATGATTAGGGTGGGCCCCAGCAACAGTGTGAATCTGCCTGATATTGGGTGGAGGGAAAGTTACAGCTAACTGACATACAAACAGAACAAGTTTGAGAAGAGGTACAGCATCCTCTAACAACGAGGCCATGACATTGTAAAGCTTGGGATATGGCTTCACCGCAGAGGCCATTGCAATGCATACATCAGCTTCAGCTAGAATCCCAGCCCCAATCAACACATGTGCTTCAGCTGTAAACCGCTCAGTGAATGCAGTGAGAGTCTCATTTCGTTGAAACCTAATGATCAGGAACTCAGCTTTTCACTGAGACATCTTTGCTTTTCTGCTGAACAACCGTAACACCATTTCTTTAAATTATTGGTATGTAACGGAACTGTCTGAAAGGTAAAAAACAACTTGATCATCACTTCTGACATCCAAGGTGGAGATCAACAGTTTCGGCTTGTGCCAGTCTGAGGCACATTCAGTTGCAAACTCAAATCATCAAAAGAACCCATGAATATTCCCTTCGCGATCAAATGGCGGCAGCTGAGCACAGAAGACTTCCTGGAGCAGCTCATTTTGTCTTTTGAGCGCAGTGTCCAATGCAAGTTTCAACTCCTCATATGCAACGATCCTATTGTGTCATTCAGATTTTGTTATCAAAGCAACCTAGATGAGACATAGCAGGAGACTGAGATATTATTATTTTATTACTGATCAATGGGCCCCCTGTAGTGAGCACACTGTTGTAATTTGGCGGAATCCTGGTGATACGCCGTAAGGGTTTTTCACAGGGTTTAGCCCACTGAGCAATAGGACCAATGATATGATGATCATGGCCCTCGGTACCAACAGAATAAACGTTAATATAATAATTATGGGGCACATGCTCCCACTACAATACTTTATTTTAATATAATAAGCACCTCAGATCCTCTCTGTCCTGCTCCCTTTTTTCCTATTAAACAACAACCTCTCTTAATCGCCCATCCCGCTCATATATAGTGGCTTCAGATGATAACATTCATTACTTGGAATATTTTTGTTCCACCTATTCTCCTCATTTAGGCTAGTTATTCTTTAATTTCCTATCGCCTAAATTGTAGGCGATTTAATTCATATTCATTGAATGTCAACATCGCCCAATTGCCTTATTTTAAGGCAATCCAATAATTAACCCATTCTATCCCAATATTGCCTCATCTTGAGGAACTTGAATAATAATGACTAATCTCTTTTTGGCAGATTCATCTTAAACCGCCCTAAATGTCCCAGGCTTATCATTCAGTCATATAAGAATTGTGACAGGGAGGATACCCCAGTGGTAGAATAGTGACCTCTCCCACTGCCTCATCAAGTTCAATTAGGTTACAGGAACTTTGGGTAGGGTACAATTATGACTATGTTGGCATTGTGCATCAACGCCCCAAACTGAGATAGCAAATAGCAAAGGCGGTCCATTGAGTTCCTGGCCTATCATAAGCATTGCATAAATGTTTTCTGGGTTTTGCCCTCCTTTCCCATCCATTCTATTTCCTCTTAATCAGTGTGGTATCATCCCCCAGGTCAGCCCATCTCAAATAAAATTCAAAAGATTTAATGTGACACTTTGATAGCTTTATGATTTATTCTTTCGCCAGTAAATGGGAGGGTATATAACTATTCCATTGAATCAGTTCAGTAGAAATTAAACTTCTAAAAAATAGATACAAGGTCCCATTTGTTTGTTCAACTGACCCATTTATCAAAGAATTGTAGGAGGCGTTGATAAGTTGACTAGTATTCCAGGCGTTTCAGCTCTTGCACTATTTTAAAAGTAAAGAATACCCCATTGTTAGAGAGCAGGACTTGATGGAAATCCACGTTGTATGAAGATAGAGTGGAAGAGGAATAAGGCCATAACCTTAGCGGTGGCCCCAGGGACAGAAATGTAACCCATATAGTAAATTAGTCAATGTAAAAAAACTAATGGCCGTGTAGGCCAGTGGTTTAGGGCCCACCACGTCAACGCTGACCAGGGTAAATGGCGCAGAATGAGCCACAGCTTGGTTTTGATATTGACTTGTACGTTTTTTGTCCTAAAATTTATTAGTGCTTTTAATCCTCATTGTTTTTCTCAAGCATAATTTCCTAATAGTCCCACTTTTGTACCATTAAAATATATCTTAATGGCACCATGTCTCACTCTTGAATGCCCATAAGAGTGCTTAAGTTTGATAATACTGCTGCATGTATAGTAATCTCTTCTTATCATCTAGATTATAAAACATACCTTCACTTAAACTTAGTATCCTTTGTCAAGTTTTTTAATTCAGATAGTCTTCAGTGTCTTCAGTTCATATCTTTTAAGACATCAAATTAAATTATACAGGCGATCTTTTTCATTAAAGACACAATCAGTACTTAAATATGCGTAACCTATCTGTGTTCTGGTAAATGACTCAGCGCAATAGACTATCATAAAAACTAAATTTGAAACTGTAGTGCCCATCTCTACTGCCTCCCATCAGGATCCTTCATCTGCAGTAACCATTTGAGGGAGAAATTGTCTGAGATAATAGTGATGGTTTCCATATAGTTAACAATGAAAGTACTTAATAGTAAGGAGCATGTCTATGAATTCATTTTTAATGATACTACAGATTCTAGTTTTACATAGGTTCTTACTAAAAAGGTCACTAGATGATCCCTTTTTAAACGACTAGTTGACTAGTATGGTACACACTGCCAATTTTTTATCATTAGTAAGTATCAGGAAAGTTTGATAAAAATGATGGGGAATAATGATAAGTTGTGTAACTAAGACAGTCTAAGGAGATAATAGGCTTGTATTGCTCAAGTTTCCAATTTTAAGGGATACCCTTTCTGAAGTAAATATGTTAAGGGCTAAGTAAGGTTTTTAAAGCGTGGGATTGATTTGTTTATAATAGCTCACCATCTCAAGGAACACCTGAATGGCCCTCAGATTATAAATTGACAATTTTTCAATTGCAATGACTTTTCTGAAATAGGGGATTACCTTGTTTCTTTACCTTTTTAAGGTGACTCAGTTTCTGTCTAGAAGAGTGAGCAATTAAAAGGCTTAAGTTAAAAAGCCTGTGTGTTTTGATTAAAATTTTTTGTTAAGATGTTCAAAATGTAAATTGAAGGTTTTTGAGAACATCAAAATTCTATCAAAGTAGACCAAAAATAATATAACTTTAGGCGTATAGCAATCCATCTATGGCTCTCTGGAGAGTTGCTGAAGCATTGCTGAGCAACTTTGGCTTCTTAGTAGTCTTATAAAGTCCTTTATTGGCACTTAAGGCGCACTTTGCTCATTCTTTTTGGTACTAACTCAATCTTTTTTAAGCCACTAGTTAGAGCCATGGTCAAGAAATACTGGTTTACATAAAAAAGGTGCATAAATCATATCTAAGGGAAGTGGGTAGCTATCCTTCATAGTCACCAAGATATGCTTTGCATAGTCCATAATGACTCAATCACTCACATCTTCCTTATAAAAAATATAGATTGAAACCCCCACTGTCAATCAGAGGGAACATCAGTTTAACCATCACTTGTTTAAGCTCAGTAGTAACTTGAGCTTCCTCTACCATACTTTTTGATAGGGCTGAGATAATATAAAGGAAGCATCTTTCATCTCTACACCGTAAGGTCGATTTTCTATTTAACAAAACATATGTGGAGGTAAGGGACAGATAGGCATATTCATCTAGTAACTTGTCAACTTTCTTCCTTTGTTCTCTTGTATATT
This sequence comes from Massospora cicadina, assembly GCA_022478985.1. Lineage (NCBI taxonomy): Eukaryota > Fungi > Entomophthoromycota > Entomophthoromycetes > Entomophthorales > Entomophthoraceae > Massospora > Massospora cicadina. Next base: position 119,762 of record JAKSZP010013237.1, read on the forward strand.
CTTTCCTGACATAAACTTCAACTTGAGCCACCAAATAATTGTTTTTAGATTAAATACAATTGCGCCCTGGTTCTATGACATTTTTGATTTTTATGAGTATTAGCATATGTAATCTATTAATGTGATAAGTCTCACAACACAAGGATCATTAATCAAGTTAGCTAACAGAACAGAGATGGTCCAGCATATGCAGGGTTGAGAACAACTGGACAAATAAGTATCTTTCTTTTTAAGAATGGGTTGTCTGATCCTTAAATTTTTAATATGCTTCCATGGGGACTATTCACATGAACTATAATGTTTTGATAACTTGCTATCTTTATGGGTATTAATTTGATTCTGGGGGATATAAAGGCATCATATCTTGTCTATAAACCACAATTGGCATCAGCTGCCCCTTGGATCTTCAGATATAATAGCCATTTTTTAAACTTTTCATCCAATTCAATAGTTATGTTTGATTTTATCACCTCATAATCATCCTTCAAGGTACAAACCACCAAGAGAACATGATTCTCCCTCAAGGATAAAAAAATCTTATGCGTACCTAGACACAGCGTTGTAGTCAAAGGGTAATGGGTCCCCAACAGTAGCTCATATCTCGTGTTATCAAGGGACACAAAAGAGTTAACAAGATAGTATAAATTAATTCAGGGATTAAGAGTGGGCACTGATAGATATTTTGTACACTGAGGCCCTTCAGTTCAATACTTCATATAGTGGGCAAATCATTGACAATAATGATCCGCTTCATAAATTTTTGATGAGATACCATCCACTAGGGACCAGCTATCATAGTTGCAGATACAGGGATTTTTGTGAAAATTGGCAATGACCCTGGTTACTAAGCCTCTAAACTGTGAAGGTAGAGTGAGCACCAAATTAAACTCACGAGAAAAAGGATAAGCAATGTAAGATCATTTTGTTAATTTTGATAATTCTCCTTTCTTTTTCTTTCTTAAGGTGACTCTTACAGACCTTTTACTTGAAGAATTATGATTAGGCAGAGGCATGCATAAAAAATTTAACACATAAAATCATATTTAATAATGATAACAACTCTTTTCATTTTTTATCACGTCAACACCAGAATTTGTCAAAGATGTGGCCTTGTCCTTGGCAAAAGGCAAGGTTGATCTTTATATATACTTTAATTCTAGTAATTCACTCAGGGTCAACCTGGGATCTGAATGCAGCTGATGCTCAAATTTATCGTGAATGAAGCATTTTTTTGAGCTTCATCATTTCTTTAATGTACATAAAGCTTTTCTAATTTTTAATTATGTGCAATAGGACTTCATGTTAAATTTAAGGGCATAAAAACTTAAATTATGGAGGAATTAAGTTAATAAAATTAATGTTGACTAGAGATATAGACTTCATAGTATCAGTTAGAAAGTTTGTGGGACTTCCCCTTTATTGAAGTGAATCACATAGAGGAACGTTTTTGTTTAAGAGGATTTAGTAGCTTCCAAACTTCTGTGTTGAAGCAGTCTTGACCTGCTCCCAGGTTTAACAGTCTCTCAGATGGAGAGTCATAATTTCTAGTTTCATCACATAAGGAGTGGTTGGTCTGGGAGACTCAAGGGCCTCAGGCCCCTGAAATCTTTTTTTTCCATATGAGCCTTTAAGTTTAATGGTCCCTTAGGTATCCTAATTTCCTGTCACCATAGATAGTTTTAGCATCATCTTTTTCCTCTCTTAATCAATACCTCTACAGTTACTAATCATTACATAAGTGATGCTTTAAGTGTCTGAATCTTACCTAGCGGACTCACTCGGGCTTGTTGCTTTAGTTCTTATACATAAGTCATGACGTTTAAAGATGTTTGGTTAATTTTATTATCCATATATCTATTCATCCCAGGGCTTAGAAGAGAAATTCGGTCTCAGGAGTTGTTGATGAGGCGTTTTTTATCTTTTATTGCTTCCCTAATAGTTGCAACCAAATGAAAAGGCAGCCTTGTAGAAATTGACAATATTAAATTGTAGGATCTTTATTAATCAATTAGCAATTCACCTCTTGATTATGTAACCTAACAAAACGGAGATAGTGGTAGTTTTAAGGTTTACAAAGAAATGGATGCAGGAGTACACCCCCATGAATAGTTTGGTAGCAACCAGTTGGATTTATAATGTATTGACTTCTCATGAAGCATGGTAAAGCTATAGCTCAAGAGTAACTAAAGATCTATCAGTCAAGTAGACTCCATCTAGAAGCTGAAGGATGGCACTACTAATAATGTCAAGCTAAATATATAGTACTGTTTATGCTCAGGTATATGTAAGGTAAAAGACAATATATCCTAGAACTCTAGAATTTCTGGATGTATGGTTGTTTCTTCAAGAAGTGAATTTTAGTCCATCTAGTAATAGTTCCAGCCACATGGGAGGGTTATCTCGTTGATAGAAATTTCTTCCATATTTTAATACTTATTTCAATATAGTAACTTAAGACTCCTGTAGTTAACACCAGTATTGGCTCCACAAGGTAAGTGCAGTCAAAAATGTAATTTTTTGGGTGAATATAGATGTATAGTTATAAGATTCTATATTCTCTTGGGATGTCCTACAAAGACAAAACAGCTTTTAGGAAAACTGGCTTACTTTTTATTTGAGAGAGTTTGCAATAAAGATTAGCATGGTTAAGCCTTCTATATGCTTTGACATCTTATAACTATAAGAGTACATATCAATCTATATCCAGATAATAGATGAATAGAATTTGGAACACTTAATTGGGTTAATATCTAATGGTATCTATAGGGAAAGTGGAGCCCTGTGTAACACTTTAAATTATCCCAGTTCTGAGTGACATAGTATAAAAGATGCTTTGGCCACTGACAGCAGCAAAGCAGACCAACCTCAGGTAGGGGCAGAATTGGTGCACTGACAGTGCCAAAATATTCTACGTTGAGTTATTAATAAAAAATAATTTGTGGTTGGTCTGACCCAACCATGAGAATTCCTCAAAGCTTGAAGCCCAAAAAGACCAATAGGTAAGTAAGGTATGCAAACGCAAATACAACATTTATTTTTCAGTTGGGGAATATAAAGGGGCCTGACAAACATAGCTTGTCTGGGGGAGAAACAAGCAATGCTCTCCATGGAGGGAAAGGTAGGGGAAAATTATGGATTGAGCTTTGGAATTGGTGTAATGCCTTTTTATGGCTGTCCTTCGGGGGCCCACCTGAACCATTGATTAGCCTCATATGAGCCAAATCAACAATTTGGACGAGGCACTACCCAACGCCCAAACACAACCAAACTAAAAACCTTTTTAAACAATTCAACTCAGATTCAGAAAATCTGATCTAAGTTAAAAACCTAAATAGAGACAAACTCAATTGACACACCCTGTGGCAGAGGAGCATCTAGGGTATTAAGATTTTCAACTAGATATTTTAATCTCATAATTAACAAAATTAGGATTTCAAATTAGTCAAGGATGGTTGCCAACTAATTTTTAAGCTTTTATAATATCATTAAAGATAAAAAACCAACTCAAGTACCCCATTAGGTTGATTTTGCTATCTTATGATCTGTTAAAATTAAGTAAGCATCATGGATGATCCCAGATAGCATATTGGACCATCTTGGTACCAGCAACTGAGGTCAAGGATGTCAACATTTAAATTTATTAATATCAATTTTTATGACAAATAAAGAGTTCAGGCTATATTGTTTTGGATCACTAGCAACTAATACTAAGGATGATCCAATCTTAATTATATTAGGATAATTCTGGTGACTTAGGGAGAGGTTAATCAGATTACTGAAAAAAGTGCTGAGGGCTCATAAAGTCAAGTGCAAAATGGAAAGAAGCTGACTGAAGTTCAGAATTGCTGACGATTGATACCAAGGATATTTCAGTGATGATATATAATAAAAAATTTATACACAATTAACCAGTGACTAAGGCTGATGATTAATCAACATCATAATTGGCATCAGGGATGACGAATTGAGCAGGGATGACTGCCAGCGAGAATGCTGACTATTGCAATTTCCAGTGAGTGTGCTGACAATTGGGATGCTGTCAATGAATGCTGATTACATTGACAGGCGGGCAGCATGTTTGCCATGAAAAGTCTATAAATAGTTAAAACTCCATCTTAATAAAATATCTTTTGTTTGCCTACCTTTATTAGATTTTAGCAGACAGAGGTATATTAGCTGGTAGAGGTAGGACTGAAGATCTCCAAGATTAGGTGTTGGATTAAAGCACCTGAAGTGGTTGGCGCACCAACTCCCATACACAAATATACAATGAAACCCCAAGGAACTTGGCTGACTGACCACCAACATTGAGGGACTGAGAAGACCGCTGAACCATAATTGCTGGACAAATCCTAGGTAAGGATCTCTAATCCAAAATTAATGGTTAAGTCTGAGAGGTAGAGTTGTTGGTCTGATGTTAAAAGCTGGGCGTTTGGACGGTTGCTCGCTTCTGGCTCTAGATTTCAATTGCACAGATTCATGGATCCTTGCGTTGATTTTATTGAACAGATTAACTAGGGCAATAATAGTATGAAGACTATTATTAAAGTTGAATACCCAAAAGCCACGTTGAGTAAATTGTCTAACGCTAGACAGGTGCTTCTTCATAATGAAGATGTTCTTGTAATGTTAGGTAACACTTTCCCTATTCCCTTCTCACAGAGCCTTTGGATATTTTTGATAAAGCCAACTTAAGGAGATCTGATCCTTGCACTCTTCAATCAAAAGTGATGTTAAACAACCACTGTAAAACAACTAAGTTATTATCAAGCTTTTATATGTTTTTATTAGGGATTAATCGGGAATTTTATAGTTAAAATTGGCACGCAACCTTTTATCTGTCCACTGGGAAATATTTGTGCTCCTATATTGATTTGACCCTCAAGTGTTAGGCAACAAATAACATTGTGTACCATTGCCTTGATCTTCTTAAGCATAATCCCTGTCTGTTCAGTGGCCAAACAATTATTGTTTTGGACTTGAAACCAATTATTTTGGCCAATTATAATTCTACTCTCTACCTCTGTCATTTAAATGCTTTAGTAGTTTCTGACGACTCCCCACTCATTCCACTCTGAACAATTCCCTATAATTTGACTATTTGGTGTTGCTCCCATATTGAATTATTACTTGATTTCTTCAGGCGATGATTGCAGGTGATAATCTCATCAGTGGCGACCTCTAATTTCATTGAGAATGATATCCAACAATAATCCCATCAATTGGCTACAGTTGCTGATCCTATACATTATAACTTAGTCATTGAATTTATTAATCATTTAAAAGGTTAAATTATGTGGTCATCTGAAATTTCAACAGATGGGTTGGTGGGTTGGCCTATGGATTTGTAGGGAAAGGCTGCCTATGAAGGCAAACGAGCAAACGCTAGCAGTCTTCATACCGTTTGGCCTGGCACACTAATAAAGTCCCAAATGTAGCAAATTATAAAATTTGCAACAATGATGCTCATTACAGGGTGCTCTGTTTATGTGCTGCTTGATTAGCTATTTTTGTTAGGTAGTGGCGAAAACCACTGGGGTTTTGGGAGGATTCCGCCAGAGTAATCTCAAAACTAATTATTAGTTTCTGACTTCTTGGTGTTGGGGGCTAGTGTCAATAACCTCCCAGCCATCACGTCAATGATATTTTAGACCAAAAAAGGTGGATTAACCCTTATTAGATATCATCTGGTTAAGTCAGGACATATATTGGGATTTTAACCAGATGAATTCCTCTCATTATTTCTAAAATTAGGGCTACAATTATTCATAGATTGATGCTAAATAATCCTATTTCCAAAAAAAGTATTAATGATAAATAACTGATCTAAGATCCCCATTTTTTGGGTTGAGCTATTTACATCATCTGCCAGGTTTATAAAGTATTGGTAATGATCTCCAATAGTAATTTGGACCATTTTGACACTGATGAATGAGGCTGCGGCTTAGTATGTCAAAAATTTTTATCATTATTTATGATAATGGATTGTTAACTCTCCAAGAAAGTATTATGGATGATCCCTGATAAGCAATATAATTTATTTTGACACTGGCGACTGAGGCCAAGGTTGTCAACATATAAATCTATTGATATTAGTAATTGTGGTAAATTGAGATTTAAATGTTGAGATGTTCAGGATCACTAACAACTTATTCCAAGGATGGTCCAATTGTATACTAATTAGTATTAAGCCAGCGATTTAGGATGAGGATAATTAGATTATTGGCAATGGTGAGGGATCCTAAATTAAGTGCAAAATGGATATTTCAATAAATGAAGTGCAAAATTACTAGAAATTAATGCTGAGGATAATTCAATGATAATTTATATTAAGAATTTAGATTTGCAACCAGTGACAGATGCTGCGGATGGATTGACATAATAATTGGCTTTGAGGATGATGAATTAAGCAGGGATGATTGCCAGTGAAAGTGCTGACAAAGATCATTTCCAGAAAAGAATGCTGAATTTTGGGATGCTGGAAAAAAGTGCTGATGATGTTGACAGGCGGAAAAAAGATTGTCATGGAAACGCTCATAAATATTTGAATATCGCTATTAATAATTATCTTTTGTTAGCCTACCTTTATTAGATTTTAGCAGAAAGATGTTATATCAGATGGTAGAGGTTTGAAGATCCTCAAGGTTAGGTGTTGGATTAATGCACCCAAAGTGGTCGGCACTACCAACTTCTATACCCAGATCTACAAAGAAACCCCAGGAAACTTGGTAATTGGCACCAACAATGAGGGACTGAGAAGACCGCTGAACCATAATTGCTTAACAAGTCCCAGGTAAGGATCTCTGATCCAGAATTATTGGTTAAGTCTTAAGTGGTAAAGTTGTTGGTCTTCTGGGTTGGTTGGTTGCCCTGTAGATTTTTAGGGAAAGGTTGTCTATGAAGGCTAAAGAGCGAGGGCAAGAAGCCTTAAAACTGTTTGTCCGGGTAAACGGATAATTTTTTTAATGTAGAAATTCATAAATTTTTACAATGGGAGCTCTTCAGTCTTTATTGTTAAGTTTTTAGCTGATGGTGCAAGATAAATTAACTAAACAAGAGAATTGAGGATATAAACTCACTTTTATAATAAGACTCCTGATTCTAATTGAGAACTAGATTTTCCAATAATCCTGGATAAAAGCCAAATAACTCTGGTAGGCTCGCTGTTCTTAGATCTTTTGGCAACACTTAATAAGAGACCTTCTTTCCCTGTAAAGAAATAGAAATTATACCCTTAAATTTGGGACTACTTCTCCAGCAGGTATCACTGAGTTCTTCTTTTAGTAAGTATAAAAACACACAACTACTTAATAAAGACTAAAGGAAGCAGATTATTATAACATACGGACAAAAGTTGGATAATGATAATTATTAATGATCTAATATGATGATCTTAAAGGATGATAATAAAAAATGATTTTATTAATTGATTGGGTGCCAGTATTATATACCTCTCAGGCATTTCCTACCCAAACTTATTCATTAGATGAGTTCATTTATAAGATGTATTCTTCTGTAGATGGCAATAATCATGAAATAGCCATAAGTCAATTTGGCCCATGAATTCATATATAATAACAATTGTTTCAGAGCAATTAATTGCAATTTCCACTCCTATAATTGGGTTGATTTGAATACAAATTCAACATTAAATATTCTCAATTAAGGCTACATCATAACTCAAAGAATAACACTAAATGGTTATATAAAGACATCACTCATAAAGATGACTCACCATTAATTGGGACATCAATAGGCTTTTCATAGCACTAAGTACGCTCAAAATTTGGTATCTATATTTAAGTGCTTATTAAAATGATTTTATTATATGAACCTAAGATTCCACCTAAGTGCATTAATATTAGTGCACTACTTTAGGAGGTGAAATTAGTTAATGCCATGAGACCAAATTACACCCAAGTGGCCTCTTGTTTGGCCCTAATAATATTATATTGAAGCTAATATTAACTACAATAATTGGTCTGTTTAGATGTAATCAAGGTGGGTTTGAGGTGAATATTATTTAACATATTATGCAGATAAATTGGGAAAAATCATAGAATTCATCTTTGGGAGTAATCTATCTGCATTGATGGTTTTTTGAAGGGTTTATTTTTGAGTCAACATCAAAAATCTAAAAAGGATCCGTCCTTCTTATCCAGTATGAGGGTTAAACAATGGTTTTTTCATCAGTCAGCATAAGACTAGTTGTGCGCTGATTGCCATGGTACTTTTGGCTTGCGTACTGGGTTTATGAAGTTAATTCACTCAGCTCATCAATCAGGGGACTGTATCATTCAGTTTCTATAAATATTTTTATTCACATCACATTGCAACTTACCATTCGACATCCCAAATTAGGTAGTTTGCATAACAACCTAATTTCTGATGCTCTTTTCCAAAGTGGAGTGTTTGATTACTTACATGATGATTTCTGACAATATCAAAAGTCTACACTATACTTTAATTAAAGTTAATATCTAACTGATAGTCACTAGTTTTTATATCTGGACATGTAGTAAGAAAGTTAATAGGATTTTAGCCAGCTAAAGATTAATCTATAACTTCACCTGTGACAATCAAAAGTTTGAGCTTTCAATATTTTTAGAAGCTTTAGGTTTGATCAAACAAAAAATTATAAGTTTTTAAAAAATTATCTTGAGCTTTTCTCTCTCGTTGCAATAATTGATTGCAACAAATTTGAATTAAGACTAGGTATGTTTGATAATCTCTTTGAGGATATTAGTGTGCACACAACGTTGGGTAACAGTTTTGGCTAGCTTAGTAAAGGGCACAGGATTGGGTTTTACCATACAAAGTTCATAAACGCCCCATTACACTGGTGTCCCAATTAAAAATAAAAACTGGCAGCGGGTATTTTCCCAGAGATTTTAGACTAGCAAAAAATTGCAACCAGTTCATCAAAACTCCTCATTATCAGCCCCTGTTGTCAGTGTAGCACGGGGTTTGAGTTTTTCTGGATATTAACCAAATAGTGCTCTAGAAAAAGTTCTGTGGAGATGTGCACAAAACTTCCTAGATGCAGTATATGTTGAATTACACTCTATGATCAGCGGTTGGTTGAGACTTGGTTTTGAGACTAAAAAAGCAGCGGACGATGCTGCACAGGTTCATGTGGTGGTAGACCCTTCAGATGGTCAATAGGTGGTAAAATGAAGCGAACTTGATGGACTAAGTCAAACTAATTTTTGTGATGTTCAACTTCCTCCCCACAACAATAAAGCGCACAATTCTGGAGCACCACCTCATGGTTGGGCTTTAGATCTATGGGGAGCTTCACTCCTTTAAAATTCAATGCTTTACGCTTATGCTGGACCTGTGCGTGGGCAAAGTGATTGCAGTGATCATTTTAACCTCAGTCATTGTGGAAGACTTGACAAAAATACACAAACTGCAGTCGTTAATATTGATGGACAGTAATCCTGCCCATTCCACATCATGGTGGATAGCGCGCCCCCTATCTTCACCTTTTTTCAATCTTTTGGCCATAAGGCTCACACATGCCCTTCCTGGGAGGGTATCCGCAAAACAAATTGCTCCCCAATGCAATGGGAAGTGTATAATCCCATTACAAACTTTCTATCGACACTGACACCGCCTTCCCATGAGTGCTCAGGGATGTTACATTCAGGCCAAACCTGTGTCCCTGCAAGAGCGCAAGAAGGCCAAGCAGGCCATCAGAGCAGCAGCCAAAGCAGCATCCACAGTCACATCCGTGATCCCCACCTGCAAAGACCCAGGTTGACATCAAGTCATTTGCTGCTGAAGCGGCTTGTGAATCTGCTCACAAATCAGATTAGACAAATAACCTGAGAACCAGATGGTTGAGTCAGATTTACCTGAGCAAAATTACTAAGCCTCAATCAAAACAAATTTTACCACCCATTATCCTCCCAAGTTTTTGTAAACCTTTGATGATGCACCGCAGGAGCACATCAATGTGAAAACTTGAAACAGTTGGCAAAAGCGATGAAAGAAAAATATGACAATAAACCCCCATTGAAGGCGGCCATTAATAATGATTACACTCCACCAGTGACCCATGCGCAAGAGCAAAAAGCTGCTGAGAAAACTAGTAAAGCAGCACAGCTAGGGAAAGGGGGCCCTTCCCATTGCACCTAAGCTGCGATGGGGGAGCCTTCACAATAGGGACGTTGAACATTTCTGGACTCAAGGCCTTGTCATCCTGGGCTAGAAAACTGAGTTTTTTAAAGAATAATACACCTGTGGATATCCTGGACATTCAGGAAACCCACTGTCCACATGTTGCTGAGGAAAGATGGGCAAACATGATCCTCCCCTCCCTTTCCTTTTGGTCGCCACACAGTGGGGTGTTTATATGTGTGACCCATAGTATTAAATTTATTTCCAAAAATATTGTATCGTGATGGGCGTATGCTTGTTTTGTCCATTTTGTGAGCCAATGAAGTGAATGCTATTGTTAATATTTACGCCATGACATGTGTGAGGGCTTGCCATAAATTCCTCTTGGCTATTACTTCCCTTCCACTTCCTCCTGATCCTTTTATGGTGGGCTACCTGAACTGCTGGTATACCTGGCCACCAACCGCTGGCCCTCACCGCCCACCCCCTGCAGGGGCACGTCAAACTACGCATTCTAAAAGCCACTTTGAGGCTGTTTGATGCCCTCCTTAAACATGCACTGCTGCTCCCCAACATATCCCATCCCCTTGTGCACAACGGCCAATGGAGCTTAAGTCCCGCATTGACCTTATTATTGCCCCATTGTACTTTTGGTCTCAGGTTGCACTCATTATGATGACATAAATTGATTTCTCCAACCACAGATTGGTGTCAATTCCTTCTCTGTCATAACTAATGGCACAGGCGTCAAAGTGGTGCAAAGTTTGTCCAGTTGAGATCACGTCGCCCAGTTTTTCTCATTGGTGGACACCAAAACTTTGGCACGGAGTTTGCCACACCATTCTGTGTGGATACACATACTACCTAGTCAATCTTTAAAGCAAACACCATCTGTCAGACGTGCCACCTATCATCGCGTTGCTCTTTTGATGCACCAGTGGTCATTAAGCGCATGTTTGAAGAAGTGATCACACGAAGTCTAATGTCCCTGCTGCAGGCTACAGCCCTTCTTGGAGTTATAAGTGGGCAGAAGTGTCTGCTCATCTCAATGCACTGGTAAGACAACACAAACATCGCATTTGTGTTCAGTTAAAGCAAAAAATATCACAGCAGGTGACACATGCTACGCCTATATTTTCTGGAAAATCTTTGCACTGCGACAGAACTTGGTTTGCACGCAGGTGAGGTGGCTTGACAACTCCTTTGTAGAATCTCCGGCTGTAGTGGCAATCAAAGTTCAAAAAAATATTACTCTGAATTGTTTTGCTCCAATCCAATTGATCTAGAAAAAATTGATGAGTTTATTTATAGCGCACATATCCACAACATTTCCCATTACCCAGAGTTGATGGATTTAATTTTTCAAGACAAAATCTGGTATGCCATTCGTGGTGCACTGCACTGGAAGTACCAGGTCTGAATGATTCTGTATGAGTTCTATAAGAGATACTTTAATTATTTCTCCTGTTTGTTGCTTGCCTCTATGAACCAGTGTCTGTTAGAAACGCGCCTCTTCTTGGGGGCCAGGAGGCATACACAATTACGCTGTATAAAGAAGGGATATTCTAGACTCAAACAACTGGCGCCCCATATCACTTACTAACACAGATACTAAATTATTTACTAAATTATGGCCAACCCCTAGAAGAAGTTGCCTCTGATATCATCTCCTTTGAGAAATTCTGTTTCATTCCCAAGCATTCTAAATGGGACAACATACACACTGTAGCCAATGTCTGCCAATCCACGGCTATTGGGGCACTTGTTTTCTTAGACCAGCAGAAGGCTTATAATAGGGTCAACTGGGATTACCTCAAAGCCTGCCTCCACAAGTTCCACCTTCCCCATCAGTTCATTAACTGGGTGATGTTGCTTATGGAATTTACCACAATGGCTGTGCGTGGACCTGGATTCCTCACTGATGTGGTTCGCCCTCAAAAGGGCCTATGTTAAGGGGACCCTCTAAGCCCACTATTGTACAACTTCAGCCTCAACCCACTTATATGCAATGTGAATGCCCGCCTTACTGGTGTCCAAGTGCAAGGCCAAGCACCAATTAAGATGCTAGCATTTGCTGATGTTTTTGTGGTTGGGATGTCTAGCAATCAAAATCATGAGCGCTTGTGGCTACTATCCAGGATTACTTAAGGTTCAGTAATGCCACACGTAACGCCTCCAAAAATGAAATCAGTCTCCTCAGCTGTACCAAGCCCAACGGTAACCAGCACCCCATTACCTACATGCTTCAGCAGCTAGTTAACAGGTTTGCTAGCCTTTTCCACACCATATCGCCCCGCTTGTGCTCCCTTTTGTGCCAAGACCCACTGCTGGTTCAGTACGCCATTTGAGTGTGTGGCTGGAGGCGGAAGGGTATGCCTCATTGGTGATGGAGCACCATATCCTAGATAATGTCATAAAGTGCATCGCTTCCCTCACAGCCTACCAGACTACCTTCCCAGGCCGGTTTGTCCTTTCCAACTCTATGCTCCTGTACAAAGTCTGTTTAGTTGCCATGCTATTGCTTTCCCTTATCTTTCTTCACCTCTTTATATGCCCTCCTACAAAGGGTGGCTTTGGTTAGGCCGCCCACCTCCAGTGCTCCTGAATGTCATGTTTGGCCCTCGCCATAGTGGAGGTATTCCTGCTCAACTTCAAGGCCCATGTTGCCAAAATACTTGGCACCTGGATTGCTGCAGTCACCAACCCCAAACTCCCAGCCCAACACTAGCCACTCGTGGCTCCTCCAACTTTTCCTGCGCCCTGAGCCTCAGCAATCCTACCCACCTCCATTCTCTGCTAAACTATTTTTTCCTCGCATCACTCTGCTGTGGGCCTGCATGGGACGTTGCCCCACTTCAAACGAATTCTCTTAGCCATGTGGAGCGCTGAGTGGAGAATCAGCATCAGTGGGCACACCACCCAGAGGGGTCGCCTTACTCCCCGTTTTAAACAAGAAGTCCAAGGGCAAGTCGTTTTAAGTAACCTAGTACCCCAACGTCCCCACATCATTGCCCGTGTGGACTATCTTGACAAGCTCAACATCCCGTACTCTTTGGAGACCCAGAAGGACATTAGTGGTACATGAACCATCCTCTTTTACAACCATAAATTTGCGCCCATGTGTGGAGATGACTGAGAAAAGTGTACCGCATGGCTGAGCGGTCAAATGCCTCTTGAAATTCAGGCGTTGTATGTGGTCAGTATGGATCTTTTGTACATCGCTTGGAAGGTTGCTCACCATCATAGGCAATTTGGCGAGATGTTATGCGCCTCTTTTGCCAGGAAGGTGAGCTGACATTTAGCCTGTCCAAAAACATCTTCTCCTTTTCCATGTCCTCCCTTATCCACCCATCACTCTGCACCTTAATTGTTGCAATAGAACTATGTACAATACAAAACATTGTCTTTGATGCACTCTCTGGCGCTATCCCAACCCTACGTGAATATGTGCAACGCTTCTGTTCCCACCTTACATATCACTTTTAAGCTTATTTGTTTGGCCACCTGCTGTCCCGCCATCAGCGTTTGATGTCATTCTGATTCTCAATCTGATTCCTCTTGTCAAATCCTTTCCTTCATTCATGTTCAGTTTTATCCCAGGCCTCCCCTGTCATTCCCCCTCTTCCTTCCACTGATAGTCCATCTGGCAACAGGAGGTAGCTAGGGCTCCTTTGGGGTGCTTCTCATTATTTCTCAGTGTTTTTGTTTATCAGAAGTGTCTATTCCATGTCAGCTTTCCCCAAATAAAATTTAAATATAAAAGATTATCTTATAATTATAGTTGAAAGTTTATTTACTCCTTTTTTAGAACTATGGTGCTCAACCTAAAGAAGGGAGCCGCCATGCATATCTATTTTCAAATGAGACAAACAAAGGGATTATAATAACAGAAAATTCCACATATGTCACGTCAGCTAACTGATTAGGAAGCCATATCAGAAGGTGAGAAAGCTTTGGGGAAACTTTTGTCTGGCGCCCACTTTAGCTGGCAAACCATAGTGGACAACATCGAGGGTGTAGCATCATCAACATGTGGCATAATGATGTATAATTTTTGTCTCCTCTTAAGAATGAATGTTACTATATCTCATTTTACTTTAATGTGACTTTTTGGATCTAATATACATGGTATAAAAAGTAGTCAGAGGTAAGATCTAGGTCTTAATTATTTAAGATTGACTTCCTTTAACTCAGAAGTTGAAGCATACATATTCTCAAACTAAAAAAATCAACCCAAATCAAATTTTGGCGTATTAACTTAAATCTGTCATGGTTTGATGTTTATCTTATGGTAGTGAAATTACTGTATATGAAGCTGCCATATAAGGGCTCTTTTAACTTGAATAAATTACCTTGGTGGTTGATCTTCAATTGTAATAATTAAGTCTGAGTTTAAGTATAACGTTCTACGACACATTTGATACTATGAGTATATAGAGAAGTCCTAATGCATAATATCTGTAATATAAAAGATAATTAAAAGTCATTTCTTATATTACATCTTTATAATTTTCTCTATCTAGATTGTTTGTAAGGGCTCAGCAAGATATTAATGTAAAATGGTGAAAGGCTATAAATAATTCCAGGATTTTACCACTGAAAATATAAAGAGATTTCTATGGTTTAAGGTTAATATGTAATTAAACTTCATATCTTTAAACTAACAGAGAGCACATATTAAATTTCTTTGGAGGTTAATATGAATAAAAAAACTTTTTATAAAAAAGGTAATAAACTTTGATATATTTTTTTCTGATGAAGAGGGCTACAAGAAACTTTTTGAGCTAAAATTGAGCATGTTTGGCTAAAACTAATAAGATAGTTTTTACTAATCCTATATAAGATATTCTTGGCATCCTTCTGATACCTAAAAAACAAGAACATAATGACTATAGACATCTATCAACCATCTATAAACTTTTTAATTAGCTTTATAAATTAGAAATCTCAGATTATTCCCTATTTTGTCTCCTCCTCTAGTTTCTAGTCATAGCAAGAACATCATGTGGCTGTACATTAAAAGGCAATCAGGGATCTTCAGTAATCTTGATAACTGCTTATTTCTTGTTAATCAAAAAAATTATAATTCTGCATAAAGTACAGCGAATTAATGTTTACTGACAATATTTATTACCACCTGTATAACCAAAAACAAATTATACTATACAAAATCCAGAAAAGTATAAACATAATATTTTAATAAATGTAAGGGATGATTAGATAAAACCAATCCTGAAACTAGGGTATCTGGAATCTGGGTTTAAGGATAGTGTTGTATATATTTTTGGTAAAATGAAATAGAGACCTCTCATTTTCACTAATATAATCAAAAATATATATTGATAAACTCAACGACTAATTGTAAATGTATAGCAATATCTACTGGTAACTTAAAGCTCCCCAACAACGGTTGTAATATTGGCTGACAATAACAAACTAGCAAAATGGGGATATAAAACCAAATGATGCGTTCTGCAAGGTTTCTATTTTCAAAATAATGGTTTTTGTTCACATAAATAAAAACAAACGCCCCAAGCAAAAGGACGCTAATGAGAGATATCTTAAAAAATTATAATAAAATAAACATGTTAGAGGAAACAAATTTGTTAATATATTTTCTGCAAGTGTGATGATTAATATAGTGGATTTAGACTTTTATAACTTTTTCCATATTTTGTAATGGTCTTTAAAGTGTCATGATAGTAAAAATTTTCTCAGCTTCTCATGACAAGTTAGTTTTTTTGACGCTGACTTTACTTTTAAACAATAATTAAGTCTTTTTATATCTTAATTATATCTCACTTAACCATTGTTTTCAGCATTTCCATTTAGTTACCTTAGGCTTTAGTGCCTAGAAATATAGAACAAACTGTGAAATTACCCTCACCTAACCAGAGAGGTTCCATTGTGTTAGAGGGGACATCTAAACAATTGGAACGCTGTAAAGGAACTGGGTGTTTCTTAGCTTTTGATACATAATAGTGTAACAAGTTTTTAATTTGACTGTAGAACTTTAGGAAAAGACATCTGCTAAGCAACCAGGAGAAGTGATGGCAGCACAGGCATGGCAGGTGCATTATCCCACTCAATGTGGGGAGAGCAACATATGAATCCTCATCATCCCTAGTTTGGCTTAAAATTGAGAAGCTGAAAAACTCTATCTGAATTTTATTTTGAGTAACCTTTTGGTAAGTATTGTAATTAAATGACATCATAGCGGGGACTAAATCTAAGGATAAGGCTGGGCGCCAGGAGGCCCAGAAGGTGAAGCTTCAGGCCCTCCTGACCTCAGGCACACACTAGACCAACGCTGGGTACAAGCTAGATATACCCAGTTTAATACTAGTGAGGTGCCAAACGCCCAGCCCCTTACACCAGCCTAGGCGTTAAAACGGACAGCTTACTCAATTAATGCATATGGTTCAATTCATTTAGTCAAGGAACGGGGTTTCAAAACCTGTTCATTTATGAAATCACATGTTCAGATCAGATCCAACTTTAATCAATTACTTGAGTGAAGTCAGTCTCATTGCTTTCTATCAATTTGGATGGTAGTGTTTTCCTGTTGGTGAATTGGTGCTAGGGACCACTTCAGCAGACTTTGAATTACCCCAACAAAGTTTAATTATGTTTTCCGCGACCAACATTCCTTGTTGGTTGTCTCTAATAAACATTTTCCCGCTTTACATTTTATTTATGATCTTTCAAATGATCCTGTATGCAAACCTCTTCAAGGAGGTCTCACACCCCATTAACCTTGCCATTTTGAATACAATCAATGCTATCTGCTAGTGCACTACTGGTTCGCCCAGGTTCCCTCCAACCTGGGTCGCTTACCCCCTTTCTCTTTGTGCACCACGTCACTTTTGGTGGGTTAATTATTATAAAATCGCATTTCTCTGCTTAAGTTGTTATTGCTTCAGCACCCTCTGCTGGGCTCTAATAACTTTCATACTAACAGCTAGTTCCCTGGCGTTGGCCTTGTGCACTGAGCACTACCACACTGGGAACTGGAGAGTTATAGACACTCTCCTTACATTAGTCGACCAACCTCTTAATTCTAAGTGCACAAACTTTTTCCATGTGGAGCTTTACTGAAAAGGAAACGGTGGGCGCCGTCTGGAGGCTTCAGCTGTGGTCAACTGCACTGCTGTTTTCTCTTCTTCCCAAAGGTTGAAGCAACTTGGCATTATTATGGGTGCCTCCAACTGGAAAGTATCCACCAATCATGCTTGTACCTGGTTGATATGGACGATTTGACGTCCAAAAGTCATGATTCCCTGACTTTCCACCGAAATCATCAATTTCTAATTAAACAACAAGTTTTCCTTTGACAGCGCATTCAGATAATGCCAATGGAATTGGCGCAGATGGGCCTGGGGGCGTTGGCCTTGGATAACGTTGGGCATTCCATTGCAGTTAGGGGAACAGGGTCATTCGCGTCTAAAAATGCGTTTTATGATGATAATCTTATCCAAACCTCTGAGCCGTTTCTTAACTTTTGTGGCCTGGATGAGAACCCTATTTTTAGTATATAAAATACCCCTGAGAACCCTCGTATGACCCCTTACCATGATCTGGGGCACTCAGAAAGTGGAGAAAGAACATCGTTTCAAATGTGATAAATTATATGCACCTGCAGAAGGCATGGTGGAGTATGTGGCCTCAGTATTAAGAGTGGCCAACTATCCCTCCCCTTCTATGATTCCAAAACATACTCTGGTGGCTTGCTTGAGCCTGTGGAAGAATTTTCTGGTGAGGTGTTGTCATTGTCTACCATAAATAAAGACCATTCTGGGTATTTTATACTGACTGCTACCCTTTCCTCCCATTTAGGAAAACTCAGCAACAATATTTTAGTGGATACTGGCGCCTCTGAAAACTTTATGTACCAGAGCCTAGCCGACTACCTTGTACTGAGTTACTTGCCAGATGGTATGGTTAAGGGAGGGGCGTCCCAAGGTATTCCCACTCTGAGGATCATTGGGGCAATGGACTATCAGGTTGGCAAGTACCACTTGTCTGATCACTTCAAAGCTGTCAAAAAATTTCTGTTATCTATCATTTTGGGTGTGGAGTGGTGAAGAAAGTCTGACATTAGAACCGACCTGAAAGAGAATACCCTATCTCTTACAATGAAGAATGGTTGCACATTAGTTGTTCCTTTGTCAGAAGAGAACGCCCAGGGAGAATTGCCCCACTGGCCTCATCTTCACCATCTTCAGCCTTGCCCCTTTGCTGAAGCCCTCAGTGGAAGTTCCTATACCTTCTTGTTTGGAGGGTTTGGAATCCTCTTTTGATGCAGCTTTCGCTAATGCACTCTCTGAGCACTCTGAGTTTAACTGTGACTTCAAGCTCACTGTGGATCTGGTGCGTATATCTTCCCCAATATACCCATTGAATGTCCAGGAGGATGAGGCGTTGGATATGTGGGTGAAGGAACAGTTAGCCAAAGGTGCGGTTTTTTCACGTACTACCCCTGTATGCTCCCTACTTCTCTTTGTTGTGAAGTCTTATGGTACTCTACGCCCATGCGTAGACTATGGGAGCCTCAACATTGTCACTGTACCAGATCTTCATGCCATCCCTTTAGATTCTCATATTTCTCGCTATGTGGAGAAGGCTAAGGTTTTATAAGCTGGATTTCCTGAATGCGTTCAATCAGATTTGGGTTAAAAGGGGACAATAGTGGCTAACCACATTCCATACCAGACAAAAGATTTTCCAGTTTCAGGTCATGCCCTTTGGGCTTAAGATTGCCCCTGCTATCTTTCAACGCCGCATTAATGCAGCGTTGGGGGACTTGTTAGAGGTACGCGCGGTTGCCTACATGGATGATATCCTGGTGTTTTCCACAGATCATGAGTCCCATACAGTACATCTTATTAAAGTGGTGGAGAGGTTAAAGGCAGCCAGTCTTACGCTGAAGACAAGCAAGTGTAAATTTTTCAAGTCCCAAGTCACTTTTCTGGGCAACATCGTGTTTAACCAAGGACAAATTATAACTCCTGACAAGGAGAAGGCGATTCGTGATTGGCCTACCTCCACTTCTGTAAAAGAATTGAGGAGTTTTTGGGGACGTGTACATTTCTCAAGAAGTTCACGCCAAACATTTCTGAGGTAGCAGCGCACTTGTATAGGGCTAGTATTGAAAAAGTGCTTCAGTGGTCCCCCGTTTTGGAGTATGCCTTCCAAGCTGTGAAGTGCACCCTGTTGTCCATGTTTATCCTTCACAGTATCGTCCCTATAAAAGAGTTCATTGGTCTACGGATGCCTCCAACTTCGCCATAGCGGCTGCCTTGCTACAAGTAGGCGAAGATGGGATAGATCATCTGGTGGGAGATTTTTCTAGGAAAATGTCTCTTCCTGAGTTGTGTTTACGCCGTTTATAACAAGGAGTCACTAGCAGTAGTGGAGGCGCTGACATATTGGCGTCACCACTTGCATTGCTCTACCCAACCGTTCTGCATATGTACAGATCACCGTGCCTGGTTGTACTACCGCGCCCCTCATATCCTAACACCACAGCAGACCTGTTGGCATGAGACCCTTACCCAATTTGCCTTTTCTTACGAGTTCACTAAGGGCAAGGGTAATGGTTTGGCGGATGATTTAAGCTGCAATCCTGCTTTAGCTCCCTGTCCAAAGGAGGTAGAAGTCCACAACACAGGTGATGATTCCTCCAAATAAAATTCTGTCTCAACTTCCCTCTCCCCCGACCAATGGGCCAGCGCTTGCAATTCTGGAAAATTTGGAGGAATATGGTATGTTCAGAAAGTTTGTCCTTTCTCAGCCACTGTCAGCCAAAAATACTATGGTACTCGCTAAGAGAGCTTTAAATCAAGAGGACCTATACATGGGTTATCACGTAAAGGATGATATGGTGTGGTTTCAGGGGCGCCTTTGGGTACCTGCTGGACCACTGCGCCTGGAAATCATCTGGGACCATCATGATGAAATCAACATTGGTCATTCTGGGAAAGCAAAGATCTTAGAGTTGATACGCTGCACCTACAATTGGAAGGGCTTGCCTGCTCAGGTGGGGCGGTATTGTAAGGAGTGCCTGGTTTGCAATCAGATGAAACCCAATTGTCAACCTTTAGCAGGTTGTTTATACATGTCAAAAAGGCTGGTGGGCCCTAGACTTCACTTTCAGCTGATTTCATTGTGGAATTACCTATCTCTGATGGTTATGATGCCATCATGGGAGTGGTGGACCGTTTTACGAAGTTCTCCCACTTTATTCCTTGCAGAACAACAATAACCGTAGCTGAGCT
Source organism: Massospora cicadina (assembly GCA_022478985.1). NCBI lineage: Eukaryota > Fungi > Entomophthoromycota > Entomophthoromycetes > Entomophthorales > Entomophthoraceae > Massospora > Massospora cicadina. The sequence goes on from JAKSZP010013237.1 coordinate 140,164, forward strand.
GGCTAGGCTCTTTGTCACTCATGTGTTTGCGCTTCATGGGGTTCCCCAAGAAATTATCAGTGACTGGGGACCCCAGTTTACCTCCCTCTTATGGTAAGAGTTTTGTAAGACTCTTCAGATTTGCCCTTGCCGTTCAACTGCCTATCACCCCCAATCAGATGGGCAGACTGAACGTGTGTTACAGTGTTTGGAACAGTTCCAGCGGTGTTACACCGCCAAAATCATTCAGATTGGGTTTCTCACCTCCCTATGGCCCGATTTAGCTACAACAACACTTTGCATTATTCTATTGGTTGTTCCCCTTTTTTCACCAACCATGACTTTAACTCCGCCTTTAACATGGAGCCCAGCTGTGGGTCAAAGGTTGAAGCAGTGGTGGACTTTGCCAAGACAATTAAGAAGGTCCACCAGGAGGTTTCCACAAGTTTGGAGGAGGCTATGCGGGTATATAAGGATAACGCTGATGGAAAGCGCCGAGTGGGTCCTACATACAAGGAAGGGGATCTCTTGATGCTTGATGCTCATAATATCCCATCAAGAAGCCATGAAAGAAGCTGGGACCTAAGAGGATTGGCCCTTACCATGTTGTTAGAAAGGTGGGCCATGCTTCATACTAGTTAGATCTTCCCTCATCATTTTAAATCTTCTCTGTTTTCCATGAGAGCAAATTGACGTTGTTTGAGGGCCCTCCACCTAAGACTCCTGAGGCCTATCCCGTGGATGGGGCGCCAGAGTGTGAAGTGGAAGAAATAGTTGCATCCTGCCGTGTTAAAAGAATACTTGAGTACTAGGTATCCTGGAAGGGTTTTGATGCTGCAGAGAACAGTTGGGTTCCAGTGTACGACTGTGTGCATGCCCAAGATCTGATTGAAGCCTTTCACAAGCGTTTCCCCCAGGATGTGGATCTCAAACCCAAACTGACCAATGCCGCCATGAAGTTGGCCCCAGCCCACAAGAACTTTACCCTTAAGCAAGCCCCAGGAGGGGGGTTGAGACCCATCAAGAGGAGAGGGTAGTGTCATGGGTAGATAACACCATAGTGTGGACCAACCCCAAGGATAAGGATGGGCGCCAGGAGGCCCAGAAGGTGAAGCTTCAGGCCCTCCCTGACTTCAAGCACACACTAGATCAATGCTGGGTACAAGCTAAATATACCCAGGTTGGTACTAGTGAGGTGCCAAACTCCAGCCCCTTACATCAGCCCAGGCGTTAAAATAAACAGTTTACTCAATTAATGCAGATGGTTCGATTTGTTTAGTTGAGGAATGGAGTTTCAAAACCTGTTCCGAATTTGAAATCACATGTTTTGGTCAGATCCAACTTCAATCCATTACACGAGTGAAAACAGTTTTGGTGTATTCTACCAATCTAGATGGTAGTGTGTGCCTATTGATGGGTCAGTGCTTGGGTCCACTTCTGCATACCCATTATTCCCCTGTCAAAGTTTAAATATGGTTTCCCCAACCAACATTCCTTGTTGGTCAACTTCCATATAAACAATTCCCCCGTTTTATGTTTTTATTTTATGATATTTGAATTTTCCTATTCACAAACCTCTTTGAGGAGGTCTTTCACTCTGTTAGCATTGCCATCATAAAGAAACTCCAGCTATCCCCTAGTGCACCGTTGGTGCGCCCAGGTTCCCTCCAACCTGGGTCGCTTACCCCCTTTCTCTTTGTGCACCAGGTCACTTTTGGTGGGTCATTTATTATAAAACTCGCACTTCTCTGCCTAAGTTGTTATTGCTCCAGCACCCTCTGCTGGGCTCTAATAACTTTAGCACTAGTGGCTAATTCCCTGGCGTTGGTCTTGTGCACCGAGCACTACCACGCTGGGAACAGGAGAGTTTTAGACACTCTCCTTACAGTAAAATTCTCATATCCCATAAGGGGAAACTTATTTTTAAAGGGCAGAAAATTGGCAGCCAGAGTGATTGGGAGATCATTCCAGATAGCAGTTTAAGAAGTGCTCTATTTTAAATGAAGCCTTGACTTTAGACTATGATCTATTTATTATTACTATAGATGTCAACTTAGTTATTTTAGGTAATATCATCAGTTTACATTTACTTTTTGATATATATATGGTGTTAAGGCCCAAAATTGCTATCATAATTTTCTGAACAATAATTTATCATGCCTAAAGCCCAAAATCACAAATAAAGTTATATATTAAAGCACAAAACAATTTCCTATAATAACACCAAATATATAACAAAAAAACTGTATCTATCGCCATTTTTCTGCTATACTGCGCGTTAAAATAGAAAGGATGCCCAAAAAAATCTTTCTTTTGCTCCCCTACAAACTCAAATTTAAATTTATAATAAAAAATATGAAAAATAGCTATACAATTGATCCAAAACTACAAATGTCAATGTCCTTGATGCCTGATGCCATGGCTTGGGGTGGTGGTATGCTGCCATCTTGCATATTTTGACCACCACTGAAGTGCACCCAGGCAAGATCTGCTAGCCTTCCTAACGCTACTGGGCTTTATATCTCCCCTCAGGACTTGTCCCATCACCTCAATAATTCCCAGGCAATTCTCCATAGCCATTTGATGATACCACAGAACAAATTGCTTTTAACCTCCAGGTTTAATATGGAAATCTCCTCCCATATGCAAGCTAGGCCGTCAGCAAGATGGTCATGGCGGTGTTTAAACCCGCCAGCTTCATTGAATTCCACTCTTTTAAAGGAATATTTCACATTGGCTTACAATCTGGGGCTGATGCAATGGCAGCATCTAAGTTGCTAATAATCTTTAAAAATACACCAATCCCCATTGTTTGCATATGACTCCCAGATGAGGCCAATTTGGTAATCCAGTACACTGAGTTGCCCTACCACATTTCCTTTAAACGCCTCCTCCATGAGCTCACAGAGGGTTTGGCCATTTGTGGCGCAGACCCTGTGTTGCAGTTCATGGTTCCAAGTGGGGTGGAGCATCTTGCAGGACCTTTCACCTTTGCACAATCTGCCCATTTCATTGTGTCACCCACCTTGTGATTCCCCCCACGCCGTGATCAGATCCGCCCCTGATCACCCATTCTGGGTGCGCTTTGAGAGTGGCTGTGCTATTTGCCGCTTGTGCTTTAAACTCAATCATTAAAAGAATAAGTTCCCTGCAAAATCTGCCTCCACAAATCATGATACTTCCCCCTCCGGTGTTGGATCAGCTGCAGCTGCACCCAAATTTATGAATGGGGCTTGTTTCTCCCTACCTCAACCTCAGTGAATTCTGGCATGGCTTCCAAAGCTGCAGCCAATTAAAGATTAAAACCTTAAAAATTTGGTTGATCTACGGTAACCTGAGCTGTTGGCTGAAATAGTTTCAGATGAGCTGCCGTGGTCAACAGTTAGTGGCCATTCAGGTTCAGTCAACCTGCCAATTCTGGTTGCTGGGCTAACGCTAGCTGTATCAAATCCTTTTGAGTGTCTAAATTGGATTGATGATAGCAACTGGACATATAATGTCAAACCGGATTTTGCTTTGGAGGAATTCTTCATTAATCTTCCAAATTTGCGCTCACACCGTTTTTGCTTTAAGAACGGTTATCTTTTATATAAAAATATAAATAAGATTTCAGTTGAAGCCGCTGCTGCTCCTGTCAATACCCTACTCCGCCAGCAATTCCAAGGGCAAAGGAACCCCTGGTTTAGAGTATTCCTATCCCCAATTTACCCATGATTTTAGAAGATGCAAAATTTAAATTTTAGGAGCTTGCTTTTGGTGCAAGCCGCACTTGCTTGATGCAACAAAAACTTCTCTTTTTGATTCCAAACATTCTCAAACTTGCCAGCACATTAAGTCATTTACTTGTGTGACAGCTCACATCATCCTTGCTGAGCATCATCTTGACACTATATTGAGGCAATGGACAATGCAGGCCTCATTAATGAAGAAACCCCTCAACTATACCTCCTTATGCCACATGCTGCTAATTTCCAACTCCTATGCTATATGCCATGTTCCTCTAGCTAAAGTGGGCACCGGACTTAAGTTTCCGCAAATCTTTCTAACCATCTGTTATATGGCTTCCTATGCTGATAACTTAGGGGCTATATTAGGCGTTTTTTATTATGATAATCCCTTTGTTTGTCTCATTCGCAAATAAATATATGTGGCAGCTCCCCCTTTTGGGATGGGCACCACTAGTGCTAAAAAAGAAAAGATGCCCAAGCCAACTTAATATCATCTATATACCAAGCCGAAGGTTGTGTTAATTGTTTAATTCAGCTAATCGCGCCATTTACTCCCTCGGTAACCTATCATAACTTACTCTATTGGCTTCTTTATGATAGATATTACAAAGTATTTAATTGTGCTAGCATTATTTATATAGTATAGACTTTAACAATAAATCCTAATCTGCTCCTATTCTGATCCTGGAATGTTCCAAATCCTCCTACATTCCTATAATTACTTCCACCCTACCACGTGGTATGCGCCTTTCCATAGCACCATCCTGATTATCCACTAATTTTTTAAATAGTACTAAAGTATAATGAGTAAAATATGTCTCACTTACTAATTTTATATATAGTTAAAGTTGGTTACCTCATAGGTATAGCTTTATCTATTTTGGGAGCTTAAAAAGAGATCAATTGATTGTTTGACATAATCATGTCTATACTAAATAATATGATGCTACCTCTTATTCATTTTAAATAGTAGAGAGAGTTGGACCAGACAATGATGACCTGTACAAAGTAGCGCTAAAGAACATCGCACTAAATAAGTTGTTCTCACTACATGGGGTAGTAGCAGTGAAATGGAAAAAGAATGTCAATCCTAGATAAACTTTGGAATGAGCTTGGGGATTGACCTGGCTTTCCTGGAATAAATGAAGCTTAATCAACAGTATAATATAATCAGCTAGAAGTCCATATTCCAGATTATGATGACTATATTTATCATTGTGTAAATTTATAATTTCCTCTACATGGCTGTTACTCTTACCAGCCATATGCTTCAGCCTCTCTTCTTTTCCTTGTGCTGAAGCTCCTATGTTTTTTAATGAAATAATTTTATCTAAAAATCCTGGGCGCCATCTCAGATCCTTGCACCAATGCTCCTCAATGTTTCACCAATGAAATATCCAAACTAAATCCTTCAACGTCTTTTCTATTTTCCAACGACAAAGCCATTTGCTGTTCTGATGCCAAAGTCAGAACACAACCCAAATGCTTCACGCTCTCTTCATTTTCTGGTAATAAAATCAATTTAGCAAACCCAAAATCCTTGGCACCCATTAGTATACCAGCTTCAAAGCTCATTGCAGTTCTGGTGATAAAATTTAAACAGTCAACTAAATGCTTCTGCACCCTCTCTGTTTACCCACATTAAAGCCACCTGCTGTTCTATTGGAGAAACAGCCAACCTGAATGCCCAAGCACCTTTTCCATTTTTTCTGCGCTGAGGCTTCTAGCTTTTATGACGGCAAAATTGGAATAGCCATCCAGAATACTTTGGCGCTCACTATGTTTCCTTATGCCAAAACTCCTGGCTGTTCTGAAGACGAAATTTTAACAGCTAACACAAATGTCTTGGCGCCTTTTTTGTCTCCCCACACTGAAGCTCCCCTCTGCTCTGACATCAAAATTGGAGCTATTATAATCAATTTTTGCCCTTTTGCTTATTTTAATTATTTCTACGAACTTTTTTATCTAATTTTTACTGATATTTTAGGCTTTTCTGCTGATATTAGAGAATCAAACCCTTGTACAAAATTAGATTTATTCAATAGGGTTTTGAAAAAATGCCACCATATTGTCAAGATCTCTTGGAGCTCCATTCACCCATTCTAATATGCCTGCTTCCTGTCCAATATCATCATTCTCCCCCTGACACGGAAATACTGGCCAATTCTCTGGCCATCAATATCACCAATCTTATTGTGCAATAAAAGAGAGTGTCTGAGCTCAGGGGGATGCTAACACATTATTACTGCATTCACAGGATTACTCTAATCTTCTCATCAGCTTATCATGTACATCTAATGTACGCAAAGGCTCCCTCGTGCAGGAGCTGTTAACTTTTCCTAGACTCCTTTATCCACTAAGACTCCACCTTTAAGATGCATAACGCTGAGCTCACTCACCTGGTTGACAATACCCACGTTACCCATGAGCAGTATCACCTCCTGCTTGACATATTTATTTTTGGTTTATTTTTGAGAATCACAACTTCCAAACCACTTTTGCCTCTGCCCACATCTTGTCAAGGAAAAGCAATTATAATGATTTCCCTTTACTACTCTGACTCTTATCTCAGATTTTCTAACTGATACCTCTCAGTCTAAGTTATATTTAATTTTTGACGCTGCAAACCTTTATCTCATTAATAATCTCTGTCATCAAAATGAACCACCTGAGCAAAGTTTGCCTTTACCAGTTGCCATGGTGAACTCCATCTAATCAAAATTCTTTCTGGGTTGTTGCACAAACTATGCCAAAAACCCTCAACCAACTTGATTATCCGTATTATGTTCCAGATGTTACACCACCCTGTGAGCCCAGTCAAGAATACCTCAAAAAAAACTTTTCAAGGGCGTCTGATATTATTATACACTATTTCTCAGTTCTAATACTGAGATGAAGCTTGCCAATCATGAGCAAAATGAGATACTTAACCATTGGGATCCCCGCCTTTTTAAAATCAAATTTTTTCTAAAGAGAATAACTTTTAGAAATAATGTTGTTGAAAGGATTTGCATACCACCAACTGTCCACAGTTTTTAGGAATGAAAAGTATCTCATGATCTCCAGGCCAATATTTAACCAAACTTCCGTGGTTTATCTCATTCATCCAAACTCTGGTTGTTTGGGACCTTATAAGGTTAGCCACCCCTAGCAACTGTATTTTCCTACCCCAGTTGAGGCTTGAAGGGGATCTTTTAGGGAATTGCTCTAGTTCAAATTAAGCCTCAACTTTAGTGTAACAATTTATTTATTACTATAAAGAATGCCGACTTATTTAGTATTACTATCACCATCAGTTTACACTTACTACTTAATGTTTAATAAGTATTAAGGGCCCAAAATTACTATTATAGTCTACCAAATATATCTTATCGTCCTAATCCCCTAAAAATCACTAAGAATCTTATATAATGCTCTGAGAAATTCCCCATAAAATGCTGACTTTACAACAACAAATTCTCAATAAACCGCTCCTTTTGCGCTCCATTGGCTGATGAGATAGGAAAGGGTGCCTGAGAAAACTTATTATAATGTTGATATCAATCCCAAGGTTATGTTCAGTGTTTAACTCCTTTAGTCGCCTCATTTTACCACCTTATGCACCTATTATACCTTCCTCTGTATTGACTTTTAATGATAGTTAATGGAACCAAAAATGGTGCTACCATTATTGATATCAGTATAGCCTTCAACATTTAATCCTAATACACCTTAACTTTGAACCTGGACTGTTTCATTACCTCTTACATTCTAGAATCTATTTCCACCCTCCCATGTGGTATGCGCATATCCCTCATCACCATCTTAATTCTCTCCTGGTACTTTATATACTAACTTTTTATCAATAAAAAACTTCTCACTTTCCTAATTTCTATAGTAAGAGTTGATTAGCTCCTAGACGGAGCTACATTTATACCAGGAGAATGAAAAGAGATCAATTAAATATAAACGTGGCTGTATCTATACCTCAGATTTAGGAGCCTACCGTATAATCATTATATATAGTTGAGATAGTTTGGCTGCCAATAATAACCTGTGCAAGTGGCATGTATAAGGACTTTGCACTACAGACAGGTAAGTATTTTTAGAATCAAGTAATTTTTGAGATGGATAAAAAGGAAACCTCAAAACAATCTTAAATTAGAATTTGAGCATTAAATTACTCAAGTAAGTGTCAAGTGGGAGAGACCCTTGGAATAAGGTGATAAATTCCTTTTTATCTTTGAAACCCACAGGGTTTTCTTGAAGGAGTTAGAAATGCCTCCACCACATTGCCAATTTACCATGACCTGAAAGGTCTTTGAAAAAGGGGTTGCATGAGAAATGGCAACATAAACAGCACTCTAGCTATCTATTGCAAGATGCATGAGCCATCTAACTTCCCTTTAACCACCTAAATGTTAATGTTACTATCATCATCACTAAGATGGGCTGAAACATTAGAGAGAAAAACTCAAGTCAGTGAATCTAGAAGGATATTGCTGAAACTAACAAATCATCTTGAAGTGAAAACCAGCAAAAGTATAGGACTATTTAAAATAATTTAAGGTAAACCCTCCTGATGGCAGCCACATACTGGATGACAATACCAAATAGACTAAATAACAATAAAAGCCAGATGGTGCAGTCCGTGAGGTTTCTATTTTTCACAATTAAAATTTTTGCTCAAAAAATGATAATGGACGCCCCAAGGAAGAGGTATTGCTTGGAGAGATTTAATTATACTAAAAATAAATTAAAAACAGCAGAGGATACACATTTATTAAAAAATTTACTATGCAATAGTGATGACCAATTTAGGGGATATGGTCTTTTATTTACTTTGTCAAATTTTTGGAATGGCCTTTAAAATGTTGTCAAAAGTGTAAAATTTGAAAGCGCAAAAAAAGGGTTATAAAATGCCCCATCAATTGTTAATTAATATCTAGTTATTTATATAAATTTTTAGATTGCATCTTACTAACCCACTGTTTTTTTTGTCATTTTTGTGTTGTTGCCTCGGGATTTTAGACCTAGAAATATATAACATACTGTGAAAATTTTTCGTTCCATTTAATTCCTTGCAATTCCAGGATCATCACATTTTGTTCTCATCCCTACATCAGTTCTTTCTCTTTAATTGTACCATTATACCCACTTTACTCATGTACTTGCTGTCAAATATACTCTTAGAATTAAAAACTGTTCAGTGGATTAGAGGTCAACTATAAATTTTTTCCCAAATGTACCATAATAAAGTATTACTGTTTGTCCAAGTTAGATTTAGCATTTTTACATAGTTTCTGACGTAGAGATAACTATACTAGGAGTCATGGAATTATGATACCGCATAGCTTTTCTATATGGTTTAAGGGATTGAGACCTTGCCAGGGGACACAGGCTAGTGGTCAAAAAAGATTGAGAGTTTCAGCAAAGAACTTGACCAATGGTATAGTGTTCATATGTCGCACACCACTTGTGATGCTTGCTACAGGGGGGTCCTTTTAAATATTCAACTCTAGAATTTAGAATTAAACATGAATCCTATTTCATGAGTAGAAGGTAAGGAGAAAACTGCTATTTTGTGTCCTGAGACAACCCTCCAATATCATATCAGTTCTCCCAAAATTAATTGGATAAAATTAGCCCCAAAGTTTTAAGGGTTCAGTCCTTACACTTTTTTCTAATGAACAGATCTGGCAAATAAACCAAATATTATAGCATGAATTCCATCTTATTGGTCATATAAACCTCAACATATTTCTTACTTATTTTATCAACAACAGAATCATGAGCAATTGATAAAACAATATGAGATACACTGCACTAGGAACCATATTCATATTATACAACTCCTCACTAGTGTCAATCACTTTAGAGAATATGTTATTGGGTACCTCCTCTTTTTGTAGAAAATTTCCAATAATCATTGTGAGACTATGCTTTAATAATGAAAATGTTCAACTAAACCTAACACAACGTTGATTCCATGCAAACTTTTCACCCAAGCTATAAAAACAGTTTTCATTGGGGTACGGCAAGCAGTATTTTATAAACCACAAGCTCAGTCATCAAACTCCACAACTAAATGAACTGTTCACTCAGAAGAGCCGTGATGTAGTAGAAATTAATATTCAAGCATTAATGAGAGAGGCATAATCAAATGGATAAAAGGGTTGGATTGATTCAAAGCAGAGGTCAGAAAATACTATTAATGACATTAAGGCTGAAGCTCAATAGGCTGAATCTGTAGAAGAACTCAGCCAATACAACTAGAAGAAAATGTAAGTGGCTGCCCAACGCATTGACAGTACTATTGAAACTACAAGTACCCTCCAAGAGAAAATGATACTTTACCACGCCACCATAATTCTATGCTCCAAGGTATAAAAACCTTTAAGGGCAACTGGATCTTTCTTTATAATGACTTAGGAAATGTATACAATAGAACAGTGACCTCTATCAGATAATTAGAGATCTATAAGATGAAATAAAATTATAAAAAGACAGAGAAATTTGGGCTCCAATCTTCCATACATAAACTGAAGGCTAAGGTTTAATTGTTAAAGCATTATCAACATCAATAAGGATGAAAACAGAGGTTTGATTAATGTGGGAGAGTCAAATTGGGGCCAATGTAGATGGAAGATGTTAATGCAATCAAGGAGGCCCAACCCAAGAATAAACTAATTTTTCTGATGGAGAACCTTCAGAAGTGGATGACTCCATGCTACATCAAGCCAGTCTCGGCAACCCATGCTGGATGCACTGTTGGCTTTACCTCATTCCACAGGAATTCTAGCCCAATATTGGATTCGCTCTAATTTTTCAGTAACTTGCCTTATGTTAGTCTTTTCAACTGCTTTTGGTACCACCGCCCTCAGACTTACACTGCAACCTTTACAGCGTTTCAAATCCTGTTACTATTCCTATTTCAATCGGCACAAAAGTGTACATTCATTTTTAAAGATGCTTAAAAATTACTATGCGTGAAGCTGACGATCTCTTTAGCCACCACTATGATAATTGCTTAGACTATCAATCCATAATCTTATCATGTCCTACTTTATTCAATAACAACTAAACTTTATTGATGTCAAATGTGCTATGTTGCAAGAATTTGGTAGTCCAAAGAAAATTGGCCAACTAAAAGTCTGAGTATATGACTATTCATTTCCAGAAATACAAAACCATTACTAAATTTTATGACCGCGTTAATCACAAGGCACAATTATTGCTGGGAGCATAAATAATGGCGGACTTTTATGTTAATATTGCTCTTTAAACCGCCACTAAGGATTATCCTGAATTACACCATTTCTCGTTACCTGCCTTGGTCAAAGATTTAAACACCCCTAGCATAAAATGAATGCTTAAAATGATGTTATTTAAATTTTTGGGCACGCCTTACCTAGAGACTTAAAGAAATTCCAATTATTGATAAGTTTACACTAAAATAATAATAAAAATTTGTTTTCAATGGTGCAAAAATACAAGACCATAACAGGGTTAGCTGAGGTGACCTTCTGAAAATGCTTTTAAGGGACATTATGCTTCCAATTACCTAAAAAAGCAACATAATCTAAAAATAATATTTTGCCTGAGGATGAACGGGAACATAGTAAGACAACTGACAATAGAAGAGGAGACTCTATTATCAGACACCTATTTAACCCATCTTGAAGAAAAGATAAATGCGCTTGCAAAGAAATTTCATTTCCCTTTGTGACGCCCCTCTGGCAACATATTAGCTATAATCCAAAGCCAAAGTGCTAAGCTCAAGAAAAAATGACACATAATTAACAAACCAAATGCTACTTAGGCTGCCTAACAATCCCAGCTTTGAGCCACTGATGAATCCAAGGAATTATCACATTAAACGAGTCAATAAGTAATTACTTTTATAAGCTCTTAAACCCACTTTCCTTAACGTTTGAGATCATTAATACTTTAGATCAAGTTTATTTTACTATTATAATTCCCGCAAACTAGAATTTAAACTACTCTACGATGACATTTATACCAATATACTTGTGAATTAAATTTTAGTTTGTGCTATAGTCAATATCAGTGCTCTATTTAATGTAATAAATTAGTTTGTGAAGAAACTAAAGGTTGCTGTTGTGGCCCAATGTTAACAATATGAGATGGATGGCCTGGAAAATACCATTAGAAAAGAGGCATATAGCAGATTCACATATAAACTTAGTTACTTACAATTCAGCGCTCCCATTATAGTGTTGCCAGTAACAATTATCGCTTCTTAATTGTTAACAGTTCTTTTCAGAGTCTATGGAGCTGTCATGACTACAAAGAGAATGTTTTCAAAACCTTGGCCAGCTGTTGCCTTTTAATAGACTAAAGAGAAAAGGTTATGCTCTTTAACTGAAACAATTTTATTAATGTAACCTACACTTACAGGGTGGTCCCCAAATAGTATCAACAAGTTGGACATCATAGCGGGTCCTCTCCCTCCATAATTTCTATAAACCAAGGCATCCCATTATAAGAGCGTATAAAAGCTGTGAAATGCTTCCTGGGGAACAACGTGTTGTAAACATTGGTTTGATTGAGTTGATAAATGACGTTGGGATAAGTTTGATCTCTTCAAAAATGTGTATAAAGACCTATATGGCGCCTGGATTGATAGATTCTGACCGCATTGAAATTTTCATTCTTTTAAACTTAGCTTTCTAGAGATTTATGTGAAGAAAAGGGCATAAATTTGCTTATTACATTTAATGCATAGAGAAGAGGTTTAATCAACTAAAGTTTTTAGAATAATAAGAGCTTGGCCTGTTCAATGCAACTCAAGATGCATGTACAATTATGTATTAATCATCTTGAGGGCCTATCACAGAAATGAAACGATCAATCTTTAGCTTTATTACAGAAGTATGCTCACATATTTACTATGTTGAATGCAAGCTGGGGTGTGCTAAAGGGATCTATCATTATATTGACACTGGTGATGCTAGGCCTATATATTCTCAACACATAGGCGTACTGGCCAAACTTGAAGCTGTGGTGAAAGAGCTCAATCAACTTTTTCATAAATAAACAATTTTCCATCTTGCAGTACTTAGTCCAGGCCTGTTTTATAGTCAAAGAAAAGGTTAGTTTTAAGCAGTGGCAATAAATTATGCTCGATTAAATAAAATTATCAAAAAAGTTGTCATATCCAAATCATGTAATTATTGACACTCTTAATTAATTAAAAGGCTAAAGATATTTTAACGCTTTATACATCATTAGTGAGTACTGGAAAATTGATATGCCTAATGAAGAACAGGAAAAATATTCAATTATCACTTCACAAGGTTTATAATAGCTGAAACACACGCCCCAAGGCCTTTACAAAACACCTGCTACCTTCTAAAGGGCTATGGACATCGTTCTAGATGACTCAAATGTAAGCTGTGTCCTGGTGTATCTCAACAATATCAGCGTTATTTCCAAAATGTTCATTCAATATCTGATCCGCTTGCAAGATGTCTTTAAGAAAAAGCATGAGCCTAATTAACAATTGAACTAAGAAGATGTCTGTTCTATAAAGCACAAATAGGTTACTTAGAACACAATATCAATAACCAAGTAATATATTTAGCCTCAAAAGCCTGAAGCAAATAACCTCCTGAAGAGCCTTAAAAACAAAAATGATGTTCAATTGTTGTTAGTAATTGAAGAATACTACCATAAATTTATACAAGGAGTTTTCACAGACATCTGAACCATTGTTCCATTTACTAAGAAGTGTGGTAGACTTTCAATGGTACCCAGAGTGAGAAGACGCCTTAAAGGTTAAGAGCAGCATAGACCAAGGCGCCATTTTTACACTTCCAAATACTTATTGTCCTTTTATTATCAATATGATGTATCCATGACTGCCATGAGAGCTGCGTTATATCAATGCGCTGAAAATAGAGAGGAACATCTTGTCGCATTTTACAGCTATGTTCTTATTAAGCATATGAGAAAATATATGGTAGCTGAGCATGAATGTTTGGCCATTATTTTTTGCATAAGAAAGATTTTTAAGTTTGCCTTCATGAGAACAAAATTCAAGTTGTCACTAAATATGCTTCCCTATGGAGGCTTTACAATGTAAAATATTAGATGTTAGCTAGCTTACTGGGCATTGAAACATCAGTCTACTTCATGAAGTTATCAAATGATTGGGCTTATCTCATCATAATGTAGAAGGACTCTCAAGATTACTTATTGTTTCTGCCTTTCCCTTTTGTTAATCAGGTATTTGATATGATTAAGTCCTGAATGATGACAAGAAGCCTACCATTAGGTACACCTTGGACTGACTATTGAAAACATGGAATTCATAGATGATATACTCTATAAAGATTATAAGTAACAATCAAAAACAGTTATAATTGGCCCCATCTAAACATCCAAGAAATTTTAGTGCAAGCACATTAGGACGTTGCAATGGCTGGTTAAATAAGACGCTGAAGAAAGTCAAGTAGATTTGTTGGTAGCTATGCTATTCAATATGTAGGATATCTTAACAAATTGTCAAGAATGGCAGTTAGAACAGCACGTTAGTTTAAGAGTCCCCACTGCAGCCGCCAGGCTAGACAGTACTATAAACCTTTTCAAACAGAGAAAGGTAATTTCATCCAAGCACTCCACTGGAGAAGATAGTGGACTTGGGAATACCCTTGAGTGGTGATAGGCCGCCGCCTCCCTAGAATGTGCTTACCCTGACCCCAAGCCAGCAGGCTCCACAACTCTTTTATCATTACAGAATCTTCTGAGTCATACATATAAAATATCATGAAGATATCTAAGAATTCACAACCACATTAACAGATTGCAATTAAATCTCCAAAAAGGGAAAAATTGCTAAGCATAATCAAGGAAAAATCCCTAGATGAACGAATTAATTACCTCTTAGATGTGATTATTGAGAAAACTCTTGCAGGTGAGGCAACCTGTTGTAGTTGGTTTGACCAGCCATCTGGGATATTTTTATTTCTATTTATTATTTTAACTAATACTTAGATTGAGGATTTTATTGGTTCTTAAAAATTATTTCTCCCTCACAGCTTTAAGTTTTATATTTATTTCAGCAATTGCTAATTTACTACTAATTAAATCCCTAATCCCCGCCGGCGCATTTCTCACAATCTTAAATTATTGGCCACAACACCATTTCATTGATTGCTTTAACGACTCCTATGTTAGTTTACTTAGTATGCTAGTTTTGTCCCGCGTTGGCATAAATAACAATAGTCATATGTTACCTTATAATTATTCTGTCCAGCCAGTAGTACTTCAATTAGATCTGGCATATTTCATTTACATCAATATATTGGTCTGATGTTGGAAATGCCCTGAACCTTGTTCACTATCTTTCCTACTCTAATAGGATATTACTCTGGTAGGTTACCACTATTTAGTGCTGCTTTGCAACCACGAATTTACCAATGAGAAAATTGGTAGAGAGAGAATATCTGAGTGAGATTTCCATCTGTAAGGAGATCTGTTTCCTCAGTAGCTAATTTTAGTCCGCTGTTAAATTTTAGTATAGCGAGCCTTAAAGCCATTGGTAGTATTATATACTACAGTGTAATCTCTTACTTTGATTAATAAAAGCCCTAATCTGAAACTAAAGTTTCCATTTACTAAGTTTTTACCCAAGTTGCTGTCCTCAAACATTATTAGGTTTAGTTGTGTGTATTGACCTATGCATATGAAATACAACGCCCAAGTACTGATTTCAGCTATAATGCTCATTACATGGGGCCACCTTGTTTACCTGAAAATTTAATTATTTAATATGGTTTCAAACAATCTAGTTGATTACTATCTCACGGTGGTAATAGTGCAATCCTCCAACGTATTATTAGTTGTCCATGAGGCCTCACGAAATTATTCCGCCAATAGTTGGAAAGTATAAGGGGACTTAATGCTCACATCAGCTTACTTGATGACAGCATTATAGGCCATGAGCGTTAAGTAAAAAAATATCAGAATTTATGGATGCTCTTCAATGCCATATTAACAGCCTCAATGAGATATGATGGGAGATGTGCCTTCTCTTACCAATTTCTATCAGGAACTTGATTCCTTACATAGGGAACTTACAACTCAGGGGCAAGAATTCAGGTCCCTATTAAATGAAAATATTGCCTTGTATGTGGACTTTCTCGCCGCTAATCAGATGGTTGCTTATAGAAATTGATTTGCAGGTGGAACACTGTTTTTTTTTGAATTAATGATCAATTCAAGTTTGAGATTTTTCAGGATCTATGCAAGTACCACCAAGGTCAAGTTTCTCCAAAAGCTTGTTTGACGGAATCTGATAGTGATGGCAATAATCACAGTTTACGGTTAACTTGCCTGTTTTAATCCATTTCATTTTGACTGGTGGAGCTTCTGCGCAGCATGAAAATATGGCGGCTTAAAGTTGTATCACTGCTCCTCCTCATCTTCCAAACTCAGGAAATCAAGGGGAAACAGTGCATCCATTAAATCATTGCAGCTATGGACCTTAGTTTTATCTTAACCCTGTCATTTTACCAAAGTTCAATAGTAATGTAATCGTACAAAAATTTTCTTAATATCTTTTGGATTAGCATGGTCATAGCATCCAAAACTTCTAAGTTGGGACAGTGATGAAATTGCTGGACTCCAAAAGCAAGGAGTTGGTTATGCAAAGTTAAAGAAGGCTGGCTTATCTACCATAACGCTAAGGACCCTCTTGTTTAAGAGTTTAGCGGTGCAGTAAAAATGACCACCTGGAAATAAATTCCTCATTATTATTTCAATAAATGCTAAATTTAAAAGTTTTTATATGAGATTTTTCACTTAGAGGCGCAAACGTTATCTGAGGCTAATGTAATAAATGATTCTTCCGCCCAGATTGCTCTTCGCTATGCCTGTGATCCCTACACGAAGTTTTATTGGGTTTTGATGCAAGTTTTAAATGAGAAAGATGATATTACACACATGTAAATTTTCTCCACCGATGTGCCACCACCTTTGAGACGCCTAACAAAAGTGATTGGAATCCTTTTAACCCCAACCTAGAGACATATCTTTGAAGTAAGAATTAACTTGGCTTTATGCCCATTGTTCTGACAGACTTAATATTAGTCAAATTACCTGTTACTTCGTGGAAATATGGGACATTATGTAAATTACTGTATTAAGCTAGGTGCTTAACCCAAAGTTCAAAAGGTGAGCCCTGTTAATGAAGGGTACTTGGGAAAAGTGTGGGCGGAGTGAAGATAAGATTTTCTTTTTCCGCCGCCTCTATAAAATCCACTGGTAAGCATAAATTCCCAAATCTACATCGTATGAGCTGGTGTCTGCTAAGATTAAACTGCCCCCGGTGGTCCAACCAATTTTAGCAGATTTAGAGTAGCGGTTGTTAATCTCTCCCTAAAAATGTGACACTGAGTGGGTGCAGGAAGCTGTAGTGAATCCTTATGCTCAGCAGTTAGAGTAACAGGAGCTTCCAGTTATTCTGATATATTTTCACATTAAAAGGGGTCCAAGTTTTATTATTCATCGCTTCTTGAAAGGCCTCTAGCCCAAGTAAGGTGAAAAGATTCAAACTTACATAGACAAAGCGACCACTTTGGCTGTCATGCACTAAATTCTGCAGGTGTGTACCTCTTGGAGTGTATCTATATTGGAATTTCTGATAATAAGCTCTAGATCCGGCCTACTGTAGACAGTGGGTTCACTAATTAATATTGTGTCCACTTGACTAATGAAGAAACTGAAGATAGCTCCTGACATAAATCATCAAAAGATCTATGTTACATCTCGCCCCTAGACCACAACCTCTGAAGAAGCTACAGCACATTACTGCTGTTTTTAGCTCTTTAATAATATCCACTCTTGCAATTGTTTTCCCTAATAACAACTTATGATTTTTTGGGTGATCTCGTTATGAGGAGGTATGGGTTAATAGCCACCTTTAAAGGAAATACGCTGACGTTTTTGGGATAAACCCTTTGTTATTTAATAACCAAAAGTATAAGGCCACAGTATATCAAAACAAGGGTTGTTATCCTCAGTTTTTAAAATGGTATATTGTCAATTGAATGCTAGAGGCTACATTTCTCGTGTCCAGAGGTTACCAATCAGATTGTAGAATCTAAGGGTATTCCCATATAAGCTAATTAGAACCTAATCGTTCCGCTGGGTCATCAAGTCATAGTAGAGACCAAAATAACTTTAAGGTCCATTAAGAATTATATGGCTTGATAGTCGCCCATTTGACCATTCAAATTTGGAACATGCCATTTCTCTTGGGTTTATCCTTCCAGATAATGGCAAAATTTAGGTGCTGTTATAAAACCTGTATCTTTATTTGGTGAAAATAAATAACATCTGATAATCGTTTTTTTTATATTCTACCCATTTCCGAGGTATCAAGTATCCATAATTTTGAATTCTGGATGAACAAGCGCTTGAGGGCAACAAGTGCCAATAAATATGTTCCCTGGTATATATGGAACATCTCTCTGGGCTAACAAAAAATAAAAAATGGCCAAGCGCTGGCTTTATTTAATAAGTATAGTAGTATTTTTGCAAAAAATGACTGTGACTAGGGGTATGCACATGATGTGCTGCATCAGATTGATACTGGTAACCATCCACCAATTTGCACCATCCAATCAGGAGCTCAAAGGTGATAGATGAGGTCTTTATTCAGAATTCAACCAACTTGTGCAGCAGGGGATATTAGAGCCCTCCAACAGTCCTTGGGTCTCCACAGTGTTGGTTATCAAGAACTGGATGGATCTAACATAGTGGTGATAGATTACCAAAAACTTAAAAATATTACCAATAAAGATAATATCAACTACCTTCAATTGATTATGAGCTAGACTCTTGGATATTCACAATCTTCTATGCTATAGATTCAATCTGGTGATATTGGAAGATTGAGTTGTCAAAGGAGGGACAGGTGAAGTGATAATATTTACTACTCAGGGTTCTTACTAATCCACTAAGATACCGCAAGGACTGTGTAATGCACAGTGAAATTCCAGCATGCTATGGATAGCATATTAGAGGATTTAATATTCTCCAGGGTTTTGATAAATCAGATTATAAAAAAGATTTCCAGAACATTTAAGGAGCTTTTTCATAACTTACAGGAAGTTTTCCGCCAGTTGGCCAAGGCCAATATGAAAATCAAACCCTATAAGTGTAATTTCTTCCACGAAAATACTTGAGTGTCTGGAGTTGTCATTTACAAACAAGGCTTATGGCCCAATCCTGCAAAGGTTGAGTCTATTAAAAAATGTCACAACCAAGTATCAAGTGTGCTACCTGGTATCTTGGAAATGATCAATTACTATCACTGATTTGTGGATAACTTTAGTAAAATGGGTGAATTGCTGGTTCACCTTCTTAAGAATGAAGTACCATTTTATTGACGGTAAACTGCCAGCTGCCTTTGATCAGGTAAAATTTTTGCCTCTTATAAGTGCCAATACTGATGCACCCAGACTTTGACTAACTGTTCATTATTCAGATGGATGCCTCCCTCACCGCCATAGGGGTAGTGTTGTCCCAGTTAAATGATTAAGGGGTAGAACATTTTTCACATAATGCAACAGGATGTGGAATTTATATAAATAAAATTATACTGATACCAAAAAGGATTGTCTAGTTGTTACTTATGCTTTCAAACAATTTTTGGGTTTATATCCATGGAGTTCATTTTACTGTAGTAAAAGACCATGCCTCTCTGCACTGGTTACAAAATCCTTAAGTGCCCAAAGGACTGTTGGCCCACTGAGCCTTGAAATTACAATCATACAACTTTAAAATTTAACTCTGGCCTGGCATTAAGCATCAAAATGCATACAGACTCTCCCTCCTGCCCACCATAGGCTTAATAATTATTGCCCTGATGAATTGTTGAGAAGATGGTGAGTCTTCAGTATGGAAATGAACCTGAAAAGGCTCAATTTCTTTTACCATCTAGTACTAAAAAAAAGGCTCAACACGCACTAGATAAATTGATGCAAAATACCTTTGTAAAGAATGGGAAACTGTTTGAAATTAATAACAAATAACCCTTTTTAGTCCCAAATCCCACCAAGTGAGATGGATGTGATTATTGCCGCGCATAAGGCAACAGGGTATGGCAGTTATCAGAAAACACTTAAATACTTATATCCCACTATTATTGGGATCATATTTTTTAGATATTTATGAGATGCTCAGCTGCTGCCAAGAATGGTAAGCGGAAGCACCCTACTGAAAGACCACTTCTTATCAACTAGTTAAACCAATTTTTGCTTGGCAAACCACCTCAATAGATTTCGTGGGGCTCTTGATTAATAATTTCAGTCAATTTAAATATATAGTTTTATCTATTGATCACCTCAACAAATGAGTAAAGGCCAAAGAAGTTATGGACCTGGTCACGATGACCACCTTTAAGTCTATTTTATTAAAAACATAATTTATTGGTACGGTTGCTCTAGTTTATTTTAATAGTTAATGGACTAACTTTACATCCATATGATATTTAAGCTTAGTAATTCAATGGAAATAAGGGGTATTTCTAAGCATTATCACCTTGAGACCAACGAAACTGTCAAAAAGTGAACGGTACTCTGGTTAGGACTCTACTTAAGTTGGTCACAGAAAAACATCCATTTGGAATCTTTTCCTGCCTTCCGCCATAATAACGTACATCATTGCATATTGCTCGGCCATGGGCCACTCCCCATTTGCCTTACTTCATGGTAAGTAGCCCGCGTTTCCACCACTTCTGTACTCCTGTGTCAAAGAAGATGTCATGAGTCCTAGCAAATACCCTGATAAGATTACTCAATCTTTATTTCAGTTAAAAAGCTCTTTGTACTCCAACTCACTGGCTCAGAAAGTAAATTCAGAGAACATGATAACTAGGACTGCCATACCTTCCTACTTTTAGCGTAGGGGAATTGGTCTGGTATCAGATAACCATGGCTTTGGAAGGACTAGCAAGCCAGGGTACAAATTCTAAGGTCCCTTAGAGATTATATAGTAGAAATTTACAGATGCCTACAATCTAAAAGATTCTGCTAATGGCTACCTTATCAAATGAAAGCATGCTAAATTCCTATACAAAGTACCATTTGCACTATGCCCTTACAAATATGAGTTCTTAATAGCATACACAACCCCCATTCATCTTTGGTACCTGATGTTTGGTCAAGTAGAGGAAAATGTTGTAATTTGTTTGACCCTCCATCTGAGGTATAATATTTATATATATAATTATTACTTTAACTAATATTTAAAGTATTTTTTATTTCTTTGTAATTGTTTTTCCTCGCGGCTTATGATTTACATGTAAGTTGTGAAATTGTCAATTTACTATTAATTCTATCCATAATCACTACTGGCACATAGATCATTCCCTAAAAGTATCAACCACAAACGTTGTGGCCTCAATTGCCTTAATGACTCCTGTTTTATTTCAGCTTATTATGCTATTCTACCCTACATCAGCTAAGACCGTAGATAATAGTGTCCCTTATATTATATGTTCAGCCGCTAGTATCATTACTCTGGTATATTTTTATTACATACAGCATATTTATCTTATGGTGGACTAGTCTAAAGACCTATCCACTAACTTTCCTGACCTAGTTTAGATATCACGTTGGTAATTACTACTCTTTAGTGCTGCTTAGTAACCACGAATTTACCAATGAGAAACTTGTTAGAGATATCATATCTGATTGAGACTGCCATATGTAAGGAGACATGTTTCCTCAGTAGCTTGTTTTAGTCTGCTGTTAAGTTTAGTATAACGAGCCTTAGAGCCACTGGTAGTATTAAATAGAACAGTGTAATTTCTTATTTTAGATTAATGAAGCCCTAATTCTGAACTAAGTTCTCCTTTGTTCAAGTTTTACTCAATTTGCTGTCCTCAAACAGTATTAGGTTTAGTTGTGTGTATTAACATGTGCATCTAAAATATGACGCCTAAGAGCCGATTTCAACACAACCCCTGAGGAGATTGGAGAAAAAATTCCATCCCCAACAAATGTTGTTAAAACCTTCCTGATGAAGCATCATATGAGCTATCTTGTCATAGTTGAATGAAATCATAGTGGGGACCAACCCTAAGGATAAGGCTGGGCGTCAGGAGGCCCAGAAGGTAAAGCTTCAGTCCCTCCCTGACCTCAGGCACACACTAGACCAACGCTGGGTACAAGCTAGATATACCCAGTTTAATACAAGTGAGGTACCAAACGCCCAGCCCCTTACATCAGCCTGGGCGTTAAAATGAACGGTTTACTCAATTAACGCTGATGGTTTAAATCAGTTAGTCAAGAAACGGGGTTTCAAAACCCATTCCATTTATGAAATCACACATTCAAATCAGTTTACTTCAATCAATTACTCAAGTGAAGTCAGTTTTGGTGTTTTCTACCAATTCAGATGGTAGTTTTTGCCTATTGGTGAATTGGTACTTGGGACCACTTTGGCAGACTCAGAATTTCCTCAAAAAAAGTTTAATTATGTTTTCTGCAACTAAAATTCCTCGTTGGTCAACTTTCCAATAAAAAATTTTCCCGTTTTACATTTTATTTATGATCTTTTGGACAATCTTGTGTGCAAACCTCTTTGTTGAGTTTTCGCGCTCCATTAACCTTGCCATTTTGAATACAATCAAGCTATCCCCTAGTGCACCGTTGGTTTTCCCAGATTCCCTCCAACCTGGGACGCTTACCCCTTTCCTCTTAGTGCACTGCGTGTTTTTGGTGTGGTAATTTTTATAATGATCACATTCCTTTCCTTGAGTTATTATTGCTCCAGCACCCTCTGCTGGGCTCTAGTAACTTTGGTAATAATGGTTAGTTTCTGTGCATTGGCTTTGTTCACCGTGCACCACCACACTAAAAAGGACTTATAGACACTATCCTTACATATCAGCTGTATACAATTCTAGAGGTCCCAGAGAACTATGGAAGACTTAAGAAAGAACAATATACAAGGTCCTGGCATCTCTAGGATCAAAAACTATTACCCTGTTTTTATATAAGTATGCAAGGAAACCCACCATACCAATATAAAAACCCAGCACTCTACTATAGACAGAGTGATAGGTTAATTTGCACTTTCCTCATAAGTTAATAACTTAAAAAGAGAAGGTATCTAGAAATTATTAAACTATAAAGATTATGCCTCTTAATAAAACTTCCGTAACTAATGAAGGCTTTCACTCATTAACTTTTAATATGGTGGTAATCATTTCCTTAATATTTTTTGTATTAGCATTCCTAATGGGGCGAACCAAGGAACTACCTCAGGTTGCTGCCCTTATACCCCTCAAATTAGGTTATGAGCAATGATACCCACCATGAATCAAGTACAAAGATTAACAAACCAATCTATCACGCCCAAGATTAAATTGAGGAAAACATCATAATAGATTGGAATATCTAAAGGGATATAGGCGGACTTAAAATTAAAGATATGGTGAATGCTCCCCATAACCATATGTGCACTCAGGCCACTATTAACTTTGAGCCTGACCTTGAAAGGCAGACACAAGAACCTCCATCTAGACAAAGTGGCCTCTCCCCATTGTTAGAGGTGTGGGTAAACTGTTGCCAAATCTTAGCTTAGAATGGGAATTGATTAAGTTCATAGTTCAAAACTTTCAACACCTCTCCCTGAGCAGATCCTACTCCAGAATTATCAGAACGATGATGCTTTGTGAACGTGGATGATATTATCTGTATTATAATACCCCAGTGGAAGCTAAGTATTTCGCTGAAACGTTGATTGTCTGACATCTAAGGCCTCCACTACTTAACATCTAATAAAACCTAATTGGGCTTGGCACTTAATCTCAAGCAATGTTATAGTCTTACCCTGTCAATAATTTTAACCACAGGTACATAATTGTGGCTATTGACCACTACCCGAGTATCAAGGTTAAGTACATATGCAACTTTGAAGCAGTTATTACAGCAAAAACACAATATGGAACATATTATCCTCCACTTTAGATTCCCACAAGTTACCTTTTCAGATAGTGCTACCTACTTTACTTCAAGAATAATCCCAAAAATGAATGAGTTCAAGGGATTTAGAGGAGCTCTTAATTCCCCTTATTACCCCAAGACTAATGTGACTAATGCAAGTGTTAGTGTAACCCTAGGGAGAAATCTTTTTATTTTGAATTTCCTTCACCTTCTCACTAACCCTTTATGTTATACCCACCAAAAATGCATATAATATTGGTTACCATAGCTCTTTAAGATTTTTCCTTTTTCAGCTCCTTTATGATTGACAACTGGCCTTGCCACTTTTGCTGTACTCTGAATGTATGATGAGTATGAAATCTTAAAAACAGTTTAGAATTTAAATGGTTTAGTCATTAACATAAGTTTAAATCAAACACTTATGAGGAATTATAAGCTCAAAAAATTAATCAAAAGGCCCAGGACAACCAACAAAGAGTGAACAATGCACATTTTTAAGAAAGTTGACCAAAAAAGCATAATGTAATATGTATAGTTTGGGTTTACCTATAAAATGCCAAAGTTGTACAAAAACCATACATAATCAATAGTAATTAGTACTCATTGTCTATATCACAAAGCACCATTTCACTGTAGCAACAATACAGTGACTTTAGAAAACTCTGAAAATGTTCACTGAATCAACAATGCAGTAACTTTATAAAAAGATTGAAGCTATTAGGTTCACTGGATCAACAATAAAGTGTCTTTTTCAAAAAAAAAATGTGTATGCTCACTGGATCAACAATAAAATGTACAGTGTCTTTGGCAAACTCAGAAGCTAGTATGTGTTTCTATATAACAGAGTCCAATAGGCTCAATTTATCAGGGTGATTTTTTGGCAACTATCCACAATTAAACCAATTTAATAGTTTCAATGGTTTTGGTAAGCAGTTGTTGCCTTGTTGATCTTTTAGGTTCATTAGTTTTATTGAGTTGTTGGGTTTGTCTCATTAAATTAAGTTAATTTTAATGTAATTATAACTATTTCCATGTGTTGTATGTTCCTAAATATCTCAAAAAAGGGAAAAGAAAAAACTAAAAATTTTACTAATGACTTAGAATTTTGGGAGCTAATTTGAGCTGGTTTTTTCTTATCCTTAACAAAATAAATAAGCATATTGTATAAAATCTAAAATTTATATATATGTTCTTTGAAATTGGTTATTGTTCTAATAAAGAAGTTTATATGAGTATTTGATTGATTTAGTAATGGTTTTGTAGAGAGTTTGTTGGGTATTACATTTTAATTTGCATAAATTGATGGGTTCAGTGGTTTAAGTTACATGGCTAATAATTTTTTATTAAATCAAATAGCTCTTTGGTTTTAGCAAGTGTTTTGTAGTTTCCTTAGTTTTATATTGATAGTTTCTGTTATTCCAGCTAATATATGCATTGATAGGTTTAGTTTATCTTGAAATTATGCCAATAAATTACTTATCAACAAATTAATTAGTCATCTATTAGTGCTTGATTATTTAAACTAAAAATTATTTAAAATCTACCAGTCCTAGACCCAAAATCATTGGACTTATTAAATTAACTGATTAGATACCAATTAGTAATTTTTTTCTTAATAGAATAAGTGATTTTAGTAAAAACTGTTTACCATTAGTGTTTGGTTGAATCAATAAAACTTATTAGTTTTAACTGAGTGGTTGAGGTTTTTTGTTGATTCAATATGTTTGATCAGAAACTTTTTTATTCTTGTTGCAATCACTTTAGCAACCTATAAAATTCAAGACTGAATCTAGTTTGATAATCTTACAGAGGAGATTAGTCTGCGCCCATGTCAGGGAGCAGTTGGGCAAGCAAGGTAAGAGGAGCAGGTGGAAGGCCCGCGGCCTCCAACGTTCAAAAACGCCCCGGAGAATCTGGCAGAATAGACAAAAACTTAAAAAACTGGCAGTCATGATTTCCCCAGAGATACTCACATGGCAAGCATGATGCAACCAATATATTAACACGCCACACTCCCAACCACTTTTATTGGTGGAATTTGGAGTCCGCGTGTATCTGGACATCCAAAAAACAGCCTTATAGGAAAAATTTTGTGAAGATGTACACAAAATTTTCCCAACCGCGGTATATGTTGCACCTCACTCCATGTCATGAGGTTGGCTGGACCTAGGCTTCAAAAGCAAAAAAGCAGCAGACGAGGCTGCAGTGGTGCACATAGTGGTCAACCACCCCAAGGTCAACAGGTCGTTGAAACCAAACGCACCAGATAGACAAAATCAAACCAAATTTTCCTCACATTTAATTTTTTGCCTACTATGGTAAAACATGACATTTTGGAACAACACCTGAAAGATGGTCTCACCATATACGGCGAAATACAATCTTTCAAAATGCAACGCTTCACGCTGATGCCACACCTGTGCACCAGCAAAGCCATCGCAGTTCTGACCCCAACTGAGGAGATCACAAAAGACCTAACCCAGATCCCGCACTCCACTTTTATTGATATTGCAGGGCATACCACCCACCCATTCCAGGTGACCGTGGACAGCGCGCCCCCCATTTTCACCCACTGTGACATGTTTGGCCATAAGGTACATGCCTGCCCCATAAAGGAGGGCGTCATATTCCAAGAGCACCCCTTGGCAGCCATGGCCAACGGAGAGGCGCACTACAAACCAACCGCAAGCACCAAGGAGGCTTTCCCATGGGGAGCACAAGGCTGCTACCTATTGGTAAAGCCTATCTCCCCGCAAGAATGGAAGAAGGCCAAGCAGGCCCATAGGGCCGCGGACAAGGAAATGGCCAAGGCCACCACTGCTATCCCACACTCACAATGCCAGGAGGACATGGAAACCTTCACAGTGGAAGCAACTCGGGAATCTATCAACCAATCAGATTGGGAAGCCCATGCTGAGTGGGCCACTCAATCTGAGGATCTGATAGGAGACTCAATCTCACCCAATTGTTGCACCCAAGCTCCGGTCAAAACTGACTTGGGACCTATCCCAACTAAAAATTTTTTTTGACCCACTCAATGGTGCACCAAACTCATCCGCACCGCAAAAAATTCGTCTAACGTTGGGAAAACAAAAAGCAAAGGCCAAAGCCAACGCGACTCTTTCTGCAAAAATCAACAAAAACTCTGATAGCATTGCTGCTAACACCCACGCTGCTGTGAAAGCCCATGGGGACCTAGAAGAGGCTGGTGGGCCCAGGGGCCCACCCCCTCGCACCTAAGGTGCAATGGGGGAAACTTTCACTTTAGGGAAATTGAATATCGCTGGACTCAAGGCCTCCCCGTCCCAGGCTAGGAAACTGAGTTTTTTACAACACAATTTACCCGTGGATATCCTGGACATCCAGGAGTCCCACTGTCCATGAGGTTCCGAGGAAACTTGGAAAACAATGCTCCTCCCATCCTTATCCTTTTGGTTGAAGCACTGTGGGGTGCTAATTTAGAAAAATAATTTTTCAAATTTGTATCCTCAGAAACATTCCTAAATGGCTGAGTGCTCGTCGTCACCTTCTCATGGGCTGACATAGCACATGCAATCATCAACATCTATGCCCAAATGGTGCACATGAGCGTCGGGAATTTTTCTCATTGGTCAAATCCCTCCTGCTACCCCTGATTCTTTCCTAGTCGGTAACATGAACTATTGGCTAACCTCACCAACGGACCGGTGGCCTCCCTCACCCCACGCCCCACAGGGTCACATAGAACTACGCTTTCTAAAGGCCACCCTTGGGTTAATGGATGCGCTGCCACAACATGCCCTGCTGCTCAAAAACATGACGCGTCCCCACATACACAATGGCCAATTAAGGTCCATGACCCGCATTGACCTTATTCTAATGCTGGCGAAATTCCAACCCCACATCTCCCACTTCAAAACAATGAAAATGGAATTCTCCAACTACCAACTGGTCTCGATAACCTACCACCTACCTGTCACAGTTGCTAAGGCCCCACATTGGTGCAAAATCCGCCCCCCCCAAGCTCGCGTCGCCAGGATTTTCCACATGGGTGGAAGAGGCAACTTTGGCAAAAAATTTTGTTGCACCGTTTTGCATGGACCCCATTTCCACATGGGCAACTTTCAAAGAGGACACCATCCGCCACTCTTGCCATCTCTACTCCAGATGCTCATGAGCCACATCAGCGGTTACCTTGCACGCTCTGGCAGAATTGGCACACTTGGAGTCCAACATCCAGCTACAGGATACAGCCCTGCATGGGGACGGAAGTGGGCGGAGGCAGCCGCCCACTTCAACGCACTCAAAAGGCAACACAAACATCGGGTTTGTGTTCAATACAGGGCCACACGCATCACTAAAGGTGACAAGTGCACCGCATACTTCTTTAGGAAAATTTTGCACCACACCAGAGTGTGGCCTGCACACAGGTGCAAAGAGCAGATAATTCTATTGCGGATACACTGGCTGAAGTAGCAATCAAAATGCAAAAATATTACTCCAAGTTGTACCGAGCCAAACCAATTCAGTCAGCCGAAGTGGCAGAATTTCTTGACCGAGCTCATATCTGCACCATTTTCTGATACCCAGAAATAATGAATTTAATTACTCCAAACAAATTATGGACAGTCATTCACGGTGCGCCAAACCGAAAATGCCCAGGCCCAGATGGCATTCCAAATGAGTTCTACAAAAAATATTTCAAATATATATCCCCACTTCTGCTTGCCTCACTTAACCAAAGCCTGTTGGAAACGTGCCTCCTACCAGGAGGACATGAGGCCTTTACTGTCACACTCTTCAAGAAAGGTGATAAGCTTGACTTAGCCAACTGGTGCCCCATTTCTCTAACAAACACAGACACCAAAATTTTAACAAAAATTATGGCTAACTGATTAGGGACTGTAGCATCTGCCACCATCTCCCCAGAACAATTTGGTTTCATCCCCAGAAGGTCGATTTGGGATAACGTGAACTCTGTGGCTAATGTATGTCAGTCCACAGCCTCTGGGGCACTTGTATTCTTTGACCAACAAAAGGCCTATGATAGAGTAAACTAGGAATACCTAAGGGCCTGCCTCCATCAATTCCGCCTACCCCTCGCTTCATCAACTGGGTGATGCTGCTCACGGAATCTGCAACAATGGCAGTGCGTGGCCCTGGCTTCCTAATGGAAGTAGTCCGCCCTCAAAGGGGACCCCCTCAGCCCACTCTTATACAATTTCAGCCTTGACCCACTACTGCGAAATGTGAATGCCCAACTCACTGGGGTCCATGTGCCAGGCCAAGCCCCAGTCAAGATATTGGCGTTCGCAGATGATTGTGTGGTTGGGGTGTCTAGTAATCAAGATGCATGCGCGCTTGAAGCTCTCATCCAGGAATATTCCCGGGTAAGCAACGCGGCACTGAAAGCCTCCAAAACTGAAATCATCCTCTTTGGTCAGTTTCAGAACTGCTGGGCCCCAGCAATTAGTTCCCAACCTGGCCCATCTGCTCGCCCACGTCCACGCCTTACTAACTCAACACACACCGCTCCACTGGTGCTCCCCTTCATGCCACGTCCTACCATAGTACTGGTGCGCCATCTGGGCGTGTGGATGGAGGCAGGCGGATACACGTCAGCAGTAATGGAGTGCCGTATTCTGGACAACGTGATAAAGCAAATCACCTCTCTCAGAGCCCACCCTACTTCCCTTACTGGCAGGATTGTTTTAGCCAACTCTATGCTCCTATCCAAAGTCTGGTTTGGAGCCCATGCCATCCCCTTCTCCCCAAGCTTCTTCAAATCCTTGTATGCCTTGCTGCAAGGATGGCTTTGGTCAGGCCGCCCTCCACCAGTGCGGCTAGAGGTCATGTTTGGCCCTCATCATCATGGTGGCATGGGCCTGCTTGACTTCAAAGCCCATGCTGCTAAGATCCTGGGCACCTGGATCGCGGCCGTCACTGCTCCTACACTCCCATCCCAACACTGGTCCCATGCAGCCTGCCCCAACTTCTCCTGAGCCTCGGGCCTCAACAATCCATTGAACCCCCACTCCCTGATGAAATACCTCGCATCACACACAATGGCCACAGGTCCTCACGGGACAAAAACCCACTACAAACAAATCCTACTCTCCATGAGGAGCGCAGAGTGGAGAATTTGTATTAGCAGACATACAACCCAAAGAGGCCGCCCCTCTCCTCAAGTCACACAAGAGGTACAGGGGCTAACCATCCATGATGGCGTGATCCCCATTTGGCCCCATGTCCTATCCAGGGTGGACTACCTGGACATGATGGACATCCCTTATTCCATTGAGACTAAAAAAACAATCTGGAAATATGTACATCACCCTCTGTTGCAGCCTCAAGTCCGCTCCCATGTGTGGCGCTGTCTGAGGCGGGTGTATCATACAGCTGAGCGCTCTAACGCTTTACACTCATCCTGTGTCGTGTGCAGCCAGTATGGAACGCTGTTCCACCTCCTGGAGAAGTGCCCCACCTCTAAAGTGATATGGCGCGAAGTTCAACGTCTGCTGGGTCAGGATCAAACGCATCCCTTCAGTCTGTCAAGAGATATGTTTGCTATATCAATGGCCTCCTCCCTTCCACCCTCCCTCCATGCTCTGGTGGTTGCAATCGCCATGTGGACCATCCACACGATTGTCTTAGATGTCATTGCAGGCTCCACCCCCACCCTCCCAGAAACTGTCCACAGATTCCGGTCTCATTTGGTGGACCTTTTTCAAGCGTGGATGTTTGGATACCTCCCACTGCGTCGCCAACAGCTGGTCTCCTCCTGGTTCCCAATCTGGTTCATCAAATCAGACCCCTTCCTCCACACTTGCTCAATAATGGCTATGGCCCCTTCACACGTTCCCTCCCCCTCCCCATAAGTGGCGTTCCCACTGGCAACAAGAGATAGCATCACTTCTCTGGGGTGCCTCTCCCGGTATTAAGTTTATCTGTCCTGAGTCATATTTGGAAGTGTCCGTCCCATGGTCAGCCTTCCCCGCAATAAATTTAAAAATATGTTTGATCAGATAGTTGATGTTTTTCATATTTGGTAGAGCTGATCAGGTACATTAGTTCTACTAAACAGTCAGTGATTGGCCAAGAAGATGTTTTTACTTTGATTTGGATAAGTGGTTGGTGGTTTTTAGTCAATTTAGTAGGTTAAATTACTTCTTAAGATTATAAATGGAAATAATAACAAACAAAAACTAAGACATTATTTAATTTCTGATAATGAATACACTTGCTTGTTTAGAATATCTGATTATATTTTAACTTTGATTGGTGGTACCTTAACAAAGCACATACAAAAAATGCAAGGCTGAAAAATATGACAAAAAGTATACATAGTGTAGTTTTTTTGATATTGTTATAATATTAACAATAAAACTATTGATAAAGTATTTGAATATCTGTATAGATTATCTTTTCTATAAATATCAATTTAAGCTAACTCCAAGTTAAATTCAGTTAAGTTTATACATAAGTCTATTAGATTTTGTTCTGTATTAGTCAAATAAATTATCTGAAGGCTATGCTGCTCTCATTTTATTTCATCCAACACTACTTTTAGTCTGCTTTTATTGTGATGTTCTTGTTTCAATAAACTTTTAAATACTTTTTTGTACTTTTACTTTATAATATATACGCTTTTTAAGATTTATATTGGGTTATACCATTAATGTTCTCTTTGTTTCTTTAGTAAAAATTTGCTTAAGTCAGGTTTACTCCTGTAAATTAATTCAATCAGTCTTTTAATTTAATTATTACTGTCATCACTTGCTTTTTGACTGTATTATGATGTGAACTAAATTTTATGCTAGATCTTCAATTAATTACCTTAGTTTTGTTGAATTGAGATTTATAGATTCAAGGACATTTTTATCCTTTTTGTTTATTTATAAAAAACGGATAAATATGAGCTTCAATTAGAAAGTGTTTTCATATAAATTAACAAAAATTTTACATGAGCTTTAGGTAAAAAGTATTCTAAGTTTTTATTCTCTTTACTTATTTATCTAGTTAAAAGCTAATTGTTTTTAATTTTATCAATTTTGGAGTTTGGTATTTAAGTCAACTGCTGAGCTAGCATACTAATTTAATAAACAATCTTTAAATGGTTATACTATAACAAATCATGGGGACATGTTTCTTTATAGGGTAAATTAAATATTTTATAAAATCTTAGTTTTTATATCAAAGAAATAAATTAATGGATAAAGGTTATGTTTAATCATGAAGTCAGAGATTACATTTTATATATGATTAGATAATAATAAGTAACACTCAATAGAAGGCCAAAATCTAATTAATAAATAAATAGATGATCCACTTCCATTATTAGGGTTATATGATTGATATATTTTTATGTTTAAAATCAGAGAGGGTTTTTGAGCTAAAATCTCTTTATTTTAATCTAAAGCTCACGGTGGATTAATTAACATAATTTAGCTTCACTACAGATTGATTGATTTTATGTGGATGATAAAAATTAGAGTATATGTTTTTATTTGTGATCTATTTTCCATTTAATTTCTAATAAGATTATACTTCTATTGTTCAATTTTATAACTTTAAGGGTTTGGTAATTTTTGGTAATCTATTCACAAATTTAAGTGAAAGTTTTTAGCAGCTTTTGGTTAAAAACTTATAACCTATATAAATAAAATGGAAGTTGTATGATTAAGTAGATTTTTAGATTTTACTTTTTAGTTTTTAAATTGTAAGTTTAATCATTATATTCAAGTTATAAGTTTTAATTGTTATGACTTTCCAACTTGATCCTAAATTGAATCACTATGTTTTAAATTAAGCTTGATAACACAATCTTAGCTTTTTCTTTCTGCTTGATTTCACTTTTGTGTGATTTAATTAAGGTAATAAATTTTAATTTTCCACCACCACCTGATCACACTCTTCTACAATATGTCCATGGATCAGCTGCCTGCTGCTTAGTATGGGGTAGTGGTGCTCCACCACCTAGCGTTTTCTGCCCTGCAGGCAAACATGTTTGCATGGGGTCAAATAGTCCACCATCTTTATATGGCCGTTATATCCCCCCATGAGATTTAGCACTCCACCTGGCATGTTTCCACCCTTCCGCCCCCATCCTCTCACCCTCCCTCAAGCAACAATCTGATTTTGCCTCTGAGTTGACTATGGGCATTTATTCCATATGCTGACAAGGTAATTATCAAATTGGCCACTGCTGCATTTGTGCCATCTGGCTTTATCAATTTCCTCCCTTTTAAGGCTATTTTGATATTGGATTCCAGATAGAAAAGGCTGCTGCAGCAGTTGCTTCTACTCCCCTTATATTTAAAAATACTCACATCCCTACTACCCAAACTCACCTGCCTACACATACCAATTGGTGATATCCTTTGCATCCCTCCCTTCCCACCTCCCACCCCAAGTTTTGTACAATCAGCTGATGGCAGAGCTTCTGGTATATGGCTCTCAGCCCAACCTAGTCTTTGCTTTTCCCTACAGTGCAGAGCGCCTTACTTCCCCTTGTGCAACCGCCACCATTATCCCACACCACCTGCCATAGCCCACTAAATCCCCCCTCCATGCTCATATTGCAGCAGCATCTGAGCACTTTTTTGGGCTCAGGTGGATAATGGTTACCAAATTTGTCCCCTCTGTTTTGGACTTGACCACTCCAAAAATTCCTGCCCCTGAGCCACTCCTCTGATGCAGCTTTGGAGCCACATTATATGGGTTCTGAATGGGGAATTTTGCTGCCCTCTCCCACCCATCATTCTCATTCAATGGGACAGAGTGGGAAATTGGCCCCCACCAAATCAACCACCCATATTAACCCACCCAATACTACTCTCACCAATGAGAGTCAGGCTTGGGCCACTATTTGCTCCCAAGTAACCCACTCACCCACTACCACCACCAAACTTCTAATGCCACTATCCTTTTGAACCAGAATCCATGTGAACTATTGGCTGAGATTAATGAATCAGATTATATTATTATTAGTGAGCAAACTGGTCAACCTCTTGTAAAGTTTGATTATGGTTGGACAAATTTTTACTTTCTGATTTTTGATGATACCTCACCCACCAAAAGTTTCACTCATAAACCCAATGCCATCCCCTACCAGTGAGACCACCAGCTTGCCTTAGCTGCAGTGGCCTCTCCTCAGTGCCCAAACCTACGCAAAGCAGTGGCCAAATCAGTTGCTTTTTACTAACTAGGGCTTCCCACACTCTACTCACCCCATATCCCCAAATCTCCCTGCAGCGATATCTCAGAATTATTTGATGATGTCAAAGGAACCATCATGCATGTCACTAAACTAGCAGATTTTAACTCATCTGCTAAAATCACCCACCAGAGTATCTCTGATTTTGCCAAACTCCCCAAAGCCTGCATTCAGACCTAACTTCACTTAGCAGCATTTGTTGAAGCTGTCTACCATGCTAATCTTGATGAGGAGGTGGAGAACACATACTACACTGCCATCCACCCACATTACAATGATGCCCCGATGCCCTGGCTCTCTGCTTTAGTCAGTCTCTCCAACCAATATGACATATTTGTGGTGAACTCATCTGCAGAAAAACCGCCTGACCCCCCTCACCCTCAGCCATGGTGGGTTAGCGGTTTCTGCTCCCCACCTGGTTTGTTGCTTTTTTTTGTCTTCCTGGTCATTCTTCTGATTGGGTTGTTTTATTTTATTTTGGTTTTTGAGTTTCAGTACTGTCTGTCCCCTGGTCAGCATACCTTGAATTAAGTTTAAAATTTATCTTGATAACAAATTTAGATTAACTATAAACTTTATATAAAAAAGGTTATTTTTTATGAATATCTAATGAAATTTACATACAGTGTCATCAGAAAAGATTAAATTTGGTTTGTACATGTTTTTTGTCTGTGTGTGCACGTGATTTGGTAATATGATAGGTTCAGAGGGTCTGGTAAGTAGTTGGTAATTAGTTTACTGAAACTGTCATATTTAGCTGAGTGTTTGGTGGTTTTGTCAAATCAAATGCAAGTTAGGTAAACGTTCTTACAAGTGGTTGGTGGTTTTTTATAATTTTTAATCTCATACCACAAATTCTCATTTGTTCCAAAAAAGATTTGTCTGTCACAATTAAATAAGTTTTTAAAAAATTTAAATTGAATTGACCAATGTGTTTTAACATAAAAGTTATTGACTCAGAAAAAAACACTTTATGTGTTTATAGTTAATTAACTCTAGATTATTATCCACTTTCCACATTGTTAACCAACCTGACCATGGTACTTTTTATTTTTATTTATAGTTTTTTGTATGTAAATTTTATTCTCATTATAATATTTGAGCTTATTTATCCATTTTTATTCTTTTTCTTACTCCCTTTGTTTTTCCTTTTTTAGTGGTGCCTTTCTGGGAATTATGCAGTAAGGTTTGGATGTTGTCACTTATGTGTTTTTACCCCTGAGCCCATTCTGCTGCTTACCATAAAAAGATATAGGATTTTTAAACTTGTTCAATAGCCAGGTCCCTGCCTATCAACCTGTGTTATGGGTATGCATTGCCCAATACATATGACAATGACTATCAAAATGATAAACTCTTATCTTAAAAACTACATCACCCAATAACAATTTGAGCAAATTTAGAATTAAAGAAGAAATAAATAACTCCAGAAAACTGACAAACAACAATCCACTAATGTCCTTGGCCCAACAGCCTGCTGCTCTAAAATGGGGAGGCGGCAAAACCCCCTAGCATCTTCCACCAATTGGGGAATGCTTTTGAACCAGATTGAACAGCCCCCCCAATTCCTTGGGTCATTGCTTTCCCTCCAAGGATCACGCCCTCCACCTTGCACATTCTCAAATGGTGCCTCATAGCCCCATTGTGCTCCCCCAAAGCAAGATGCAATTCAGCCTCTGGGTTAGTTATGGCAACTTGTTGCCCTACAATGACAAACAAATAATCGAATTAGCCCAGGCGCTTATTCAGCCTGCAGGCTTTATTAAATTCCGCACCCTACAAGGGGTTCTTTAACCTTGGCTTCACTTGAGAAGCTGATGCTGCAATCGCAGCCAACATTCCTCTGGTGTTCCAGGAAATCCCCATCCCAACAACTCATACAGGATACTTGATGAAGCTACTTTTGTGGTTCAATTTTTAAGCCTCCCCATCCACCTCCAACTAGAAACTTTATACAACGAAATAATAGCTGGGTTGTCAGTATCTGGCGCTGACCCCATTTTATAATTTGTGATTCCCAATGGAGTTAACCAAATAGCAGGCCCTCGCACCTTTGCAACCATATGCTCAATATCAAATTAATTTGCCATTTCAATTCCCACTCACACCATTGTCCCCTCTGCCCCCAACTACCTTTTCTAGGCCAGAGTAGATAAGGGGCGCATGATCTGCCCCATTTTTTGACCTGGGCCACTCAAAGTGGTGCTGCCCCACCATAGCCCAAGATGGAGTCCACATGCTCGACTCCCCCATGATGCTCCCATAGCTGACATCAAAACCTTCTTCAAATGGGGCACAATCCTCCCCTCTCCACCCAAAAATGGTAGATGCAACTGTCACAGATTCAACCAATAAGGAACCGACATGCCAAACCACCACTCCTACTCTAACTAATCAGGAGCCAGCATGGACCCCTGTAAATCCAAAAAAAATCCACCCAGCCACTCATCCAGCCCATCCATATGCCTATCAACCTATTGTCTTCAACCAAAATCCCTGGGATTATTTGGAGGAAGTTGATGAATTAGGAAATCCATCCCTGACTCAGTTGAGGCCCCAGACCTAGAAATATACATAAACGCAGAATATGTGGCTCAATTCCCAACTTGCTGATATGCTCTACGCTCTACGCTCAATTGCAGATGAATTTTGAAATGACCACCAACTCAATAAAGAGGCTGTTGCCTTCCTGATTGTTACCCTCTCTAAAAGGCTGTAGTGAAATCAGTTGCAGGCTTGGACAAGGGGGTACCCGCGCCTATCCTTCCCTCCATGCAACAAGTTCATAAAAAAGAATTTTTAAATTCCAAAAAAGTTGCCCATAAGGCAGTAAAAAAAGTTACAATGGTTGTAGAATTTGGCCCCAAGACCCGCATCACCAGCAACAACTGTGCCAACTTTACCACACTACCAAAAGTTCGCCTTGAGGCTGAAAAAGCCATTTCTGAATATATCAAAACCCTCCTCATAGCTAAATTCGAGATTCCAAAGCCACTTTGCTACCTTGACCCTCAGTTTTAAAGATGCACCCACACCCATGCTCTCAGCGCTCTGCCGTACACTGTACAACACAGAGGAGGAAGATGAGCCTCCTGACCCTGACTCACCCCCACCATGGACGCATAGCGGTTTATTTCATCTGACTTGTTCGGTTAATTTTAATTTAATTTTATTTTTTGATCCAGTTTGAGTGATCCGTTTGTCTTTTTCTGTTCATTTAAACTCAAGCATAGTATTTTTGCTCCTTGGAACTCAGTAATGTCCATCCCCTGGTCAGCTTGCCTCAGTTAAATAGAAAAATACTTAAAGAATATTACCATATTGAACTCTTACTATAAAAGCTTTACCCTGACTCTGTATTAGTAATTTTATATTAAAAGTTCTACTATTTGCCCAAATGATTAAAATCAAAGCACTAATTTTCTGATGATTTATGTTTTTAGTAGTATGTCATCTATGCACATTCCTTGTTACAGTTTAAGTCAAATGCCTCCATTGTAGGCTATAGAAATTGCCAATTATGGTGTTTGGCATTAACAAATCATAGATTTCAGTAACTTTGTTAATGTTTACCGTGAAATTTTTTTGACAGAGTGTTCCTAGTCACATCTTTTCTTTCCTTCTTTGCGCCTATGACAAAGATCATATGGATTCAGTAGGAAGCTAGCTTATTATCTACAAGAAATGAAGAGGTGTAGAATGTGGAGATTATCTCGTTGTGAGTGAAGCTTCTTTAACATACAACATCAGCTTCTTTGTTTTCACTATGGTTAGTGGTGTGGCTATTCACTTGTATGTACTCATAATACTGGGTCCAATGGTAGGCACAAGTACAATTTGCTCTAAAATCCCATTGGGATATCCAGCCATTATGTAGTCCTTCTCTCTTTTTTAGCTAGGACAACTTTTATTCACTTGTAATTTTTATGCTCAGTGTAGTTCCAATCTTATCAAGGAGGAAAAGGTGCATAATACTTCATAAGATTGACATCTTTTACTGTGAAATTTATGAAAAGCCTAAAGATAATAAGGTATACGTGGAAAAGAAATGCATGTCTAGTCAGAAGAAGTTTATTAATGCATTAATACAAAGAATGCTTCACGTGCTGCATCCAGATAAATGAGGAATTGGTATAATAGATTAAGAATCGCATATCTGACATTGTTGAGTGTCCTTCACGTCAAAGGGTGAACAAGCAGCTGTCAACAAAGCATTTTCTAAGTTTCCATAGAAATTTGAAGCAACACTGTTTGATCTCTTTTTTAGTATATTTTGCATGAAATTTAAATATTGCAGTGTAAAGTTTAACCTTTTAAGGATGGATGAGGGTGTATGCTGCATTTACAATAATTTGGCTTTAAAAATGAATTGTGCATTTGTAGCATTGAAAATCTTCCCTTATCTGTATGTAGACTCATTTGCAAGGCCATGTAAGTCTGATGGAGCGTCTCCTTCACTTGAGACAGGTGGCATTCCCGTTCCCATCTAAAAAGTCTAAGAAGGCCAGCTGCCCCTCTCATCTCCCATGGCGACATCACCCATGTGGTAGATGTGCGATGGGTAACATCTTACTCTTTAAGGACCCCGCTACAAGTCCAAGTATTAACTTTAAACAAATTAGTACAAAGGATTAAGGGGATTTGTGCTGAGCTTTCAGAGAGTCAGCAGTATCTTGGGATGAAAGGTTCAAACAAAGTCAAGGCAATATGCCTTTGGCATTGAATCCTGAGAGCCCCAAACTATTGTAACAAAACCTGACGGGTGTATACTTTCAGCAGCATAGCATCTAATTTTCAAATTTTTAGCAAATCTCACCAATGGCATCAGGCCATTGAGAAATATAGCTGACAGTTTGTAACCCTCCTTGGACACACCAAAATCTTCATCTTATATTTCCTGCTTGACCAAAAGGATGCCAGAGAAATTGGGTGCAGAAGGTTGGATGCCCCAAACCTGTTCCTAAACTCTTGGGACTTTCCCTACATGTAGTGGCAAAGGAAGGTTCCCGCTGCCCATCATGAGACATTATTGCTCCAGTTGGCGGAACTGCAGAAGATCCAAAACTCAGGTGTCCATAGATGAACTAATAGCAACTCGCCTACCACCAATAATTTTGAAGTTGGTTCAAGATAAAACTTCCCCCATCGCCTAAAGCTTTCTGGATTAGGTTGAGTCTTGGTGGCCCCTCCCGAGTTTTCAAAGCTATACCCCAAATCAATTGTTTATTTAAACAGTCGTAATACATTAAGAAAATTGAAAGTCAATTCTCTTTATTTTAGTTCAACAAAACTCTCCTGCGCTCAAATTTATTTTAAAAAATAATTTCATGATCTTTCCTTGTAAGCCCCTGTAATATCTGCAATGTGTCCCTGAGGGCTGTGTATTGACTGGGTCGTCACAGTCATTTTCTTAACAGTAGTATTTGTTGAAGCCACTTGAACCTGTTGTGTCAAGGCCTTTACGAATTTTTCTTTGATCTTGCAACTCACTACGCCTAGTTCCATTGGCCTTGAGTTTGCAATATCTTGGTTCATCGCTTGGGTTTTTGTTACACTTGTGGCCCATTGGTCCGCCATTATCAACCATTTTTCTGCCAATTTAAAAGCCGTTCAAGCAATGTCCCTGGAATTTTGGCTCACCTTTTAGGTGCTTTTGCATCCTGACTGGCAAGCCAGTCTAAACTTCATCTGCTGTTGCAATGACAGGCCATAAAGAACTACCTTTTCATCATCCTGAGATGTATTATCCATGCCCAAATTGTACTCTTTTAGATGGACGCTTCCTTCTCCATATGATGTCTTATTTCAATAGTCTCAGTTTAACCAACATTTGCTTTCTATATGTATAAGACTTTATACAGTACTCAAAGGTTTGTCAAAGAAAGTTTTTAACTTTGTTATAACAAATTTATTTTATATGGGTGCATTACCAAAGAGTCTTTAAAACCTCACTTGAACTGAGTATGCCATGATTTAAAAGATGCGGAACAATGTATGCTAGTCCACTAAAAATTGGTTTTCATAAACTGGTGAGCTCCCAAATTTACGCTTTTGCTACTGCACCTGCTCTCCCTGCGATGACAATGCTAGCAAATATAGCTGCTTAAGGTGCATTTAATATCACCATTTTTGTCTCTTTTAATCCCTAAAAATACACCCAGACCTCTTCCAAATATACCATCAGAACCAGTAATCCGCTATATTCTATCCTTTTATAAGAATAATGATTTAAATGAAAATGTGTTTCACAATTTTCCTGAAGAAAATCCAGTTTTTACTGTCCTTGGACATATATCATCCATAAATCTAGATATGAACATGCAAGTCGTTGCACAGGCTTTAGATGAGGTTGGTGATGAACACAATGTTACATAACCCATTCAAGACAAAGCTGGTGATGTATTAATTAATCAAAGCAATTTGTTGATTAGTCATTACACTCTTCAACCATGCATGACTAGACACACTAAGCTGTGTGTGTCCTTATGGTCATTTAAAATCTGATAAAAGTGTACTGGTTTGTCATTCCACAGACATAATTAATACTGTCAGACAAGTATTGAAAATGATGTTCTTTGATCTTTTTCCTTGTGGGCGTGGATTTCTTGACGAACATTCTACCACTAACATCAATCTAAATCCTACAATTACAAATGCATTAAAACTTGTTATCTCTTCAATTTTCCTAGCACTACTCAATTTCATTGGTTGCATTTGAGATCTTAAGTCACAGTTGAATTTTTGGGTTGGAGAAAGGCTCTCTGGTGCTTTTTACCTCTAATCTAACAATATAAGAGTAGGGCTTCTCTCACCACTTATCTGAAAATAATAAAAATAAATAAATACTGAAAAGGTTAAATTTATATATTTTTATATGGCGCAGCACAGGGGTAAAAAAGAGTGACATTAATAAATTTATATGAGTATTTAAAGCAGTGAGGCTCGACGTTCAATAGCTTGGGAATTTCCAAATTAGTTAATATGCGATTTTAGCCTATTGAGGCTTGGCAAACTCTCATATCTTTAACTGAACAATGGATGAGGAATCATTATTGGCCAAGACGTACCCATGAGGTAAAGATCTGATGTATTTCAGCCAATCCCCATCTGAGAAAATTATTTCACTTTGGGGGACCCTCACCACGCCTATAAAAGGGGTGGTCCCCATGTAGGTGCTTGAATGGTTCTGGGCATGGGTGAGGAAGCACCGTCCAGTGGATGCCCCATAGTCCACTTCATGGTCAGAATAATCTAACTAATGGTTACTGATTTAGTTGCCCCTAGAGGAATTGAAATCATGCTATTCTGATTTGTGGGGTTCCACCAAGAATTGACCAGGGTTTTTTAGCCAACTAATTCGTTATTATAATCAAAATCTATTTCCCCATTATCATGGACTTGCAAATGTCCAACATTTCCTCTATTCAGCTGAGTTTTACCCACAATATTCTTATTATGAAGCCTAGGAGGCAAATGTCTGACACTCACCATGATGCAGCTAGTTCTGTTTATATCATGTGTAAGCTTAATTATTCCATTGCAAGGTGATTTTCTCGTGTCACTAGTGCAGAGCTCAAGGTTAAATTGCAGTACCAAGATGAAATAAAGAAATCATTGAATAAAGGTTTTCCTCCTTAAAGCCTCCAGTCAGTGAAACTGGGAGCGTTTTTGCCCTTCAAATTGGCCTTTTCATTACAATAAAAAACTTTGGGATTCAAATAAAGAACAGCAAGAAGTGCAGACACATGTTTTCTCAGAAAGTTCCTCACTTGGGGCAACCCTATCACTTTTTAAAATACTTCAACCTCTTCAGACGTTTATCATGTGAGCTACTATGTGGGTGACTTAATAAAACAGTTGTACAAAACAAGCATACTGTTCTTCCAAAAATTCTTTGAACGCTTTTCCATTTTTTACAAAAGACCCTGTTGCCTGCGCTTGCTATTATGATCACATCATGTATGTTGTTATTAATGTGCTGTTGGGTTGGGATTTTAAAAGAAACACAGATCATTTTGGAGCATTTTTGGTTTCTAAAAGTTTTTAATAAACTATGAAATTCAAGACTTAGGTAAACTTTATGCACGTTGGCTCATATACACCTATGGCATGCTTGAGACCACAAACTCTTCTTAAACTTTGTAAAGCCATTGAGAACAACTTTATTTTCCAACTTGAAAGAGCACCATTAAAATATGATAAAAGCTGAAGCACCAATAACCCGTGGCGTCATATGTGCAAGCTACAACTCCTCATTTGTTGATTTTAATTCCTAATCTGCATTAAAATTCAAAAAAAGTAAGCTTCCATATCAATAGAAGAAAATTGCACCACATGTCAAATAATGTATACCAGCGAGGCCCTGATGTGAGACACAGCATGCAAACTTGCTGGGTCTCGTGGGGCCTCCAATCAAGAAGTTGAACTTTTAAAAATTGAACATTGTGTGAATTTATGTATCTGTTTGCCACTTATTGACCCATCCCCTCATGTGTTTGTTGCTGTATATGATAAATGACATTTAACATACTGCAATATCAATGTCATATATAGGTACACTGCAATTTTTCTTTAAGAGACTTCCAAGACACCTTTTATTACCATTTGCTTATATTTTTTTCCACAATTGACACATGATGTCATTGCCATGGTGGTTTAAGACAAAGTTTCCAAAGGAGAGTGTGAAAAGATAAAATCAATGCATATCCTCATTTTTGTATTCACTCTCAAAAGAAGCATGATGTTCAATTTTTTGTTTGTGATTATGGTCCTGATGTTAAATACTATTTAATGAATTACACATCAAAAAACTAAAACCAATTTGAAAACATGGCCAATCTGCATCTATAAGCTCTTGAAAAATATGTACATCATGAAGCTGAATCACACCAATATTTGGATTACTTTGTTAAACGAACGCTACACATCTAGTTTATGTTAGCATCTTGATCAAGCAAGCTGGAGGTTTCCACTCCAATGGTATGTCTTTACATTTAACGCAGGAGTCCTATTTTATGAATCTCACAGTTTTTTAGAAATTTTCATCAACTAATTTTCCAGTGCCCTGAAGACTGAAGATAAAAATTGAGGCCTCGCTTGTTCCAATTAGAAATGTACTTTTTCCATTGTGACTGATGTAACAGTTTGCAATTGTTGAATGGAATAAAGTTTACAACTTTGTGTTTTAACAAATTTTCACAGAACTATGAACAAGTAAAAGTGGTTCAATTTCATTTCACTAAAAACTGTCACTTTGCAAA
Source organism: Massospora cicadina (assembly GCA_022478985.1). Taxonomy (NCBI): domain Eukaryota; kingdom Fungi; phylum Entomophthoromycota; class Entomophthoromycetes; order Entomophthorales; family Entomophthoraceae; genus Massospora; species Massospora cicadina. The sequence continues at coordinate 183,290 of JAKSZP010013237.1, forward strand.
CTCCCATTCACTTAAAAAACTTTATGTACTGTTTGGTCAATGTTTGTGGTTGACTTGTTACTGACATTGCAGCCTCAAATATCATAGAACCTGGACGTTAAAGCCACCTCTAAAATTACGCTTTTTCTTATAAACCTTTCTATCAACTGGATAATTTGACAAGACACAACTTGGTAAGAAGCGTTTGATGTGATGTACAAACGCCCAACACGGGGCAATACTTTTTTCACACCAAAACACATATGTTGGTTAGCGCAGTGCAGCAGTAACATGAATTATTAAATCAGAGGAAAACATACTTACTTGATGGCCATTTGAGATGTGAAATATGGCCCCAATGCTCACTTTGCTGATGAAGAGTACCTGAACATCCAAAAACAGGTCAGTATATGTTTTGAAGAATTTCTTGATGACGCTAACCTATGTGGTGGAATAGTTTAAGCATTGTAAAAATATACTTGGAGGACTTGACAATGTTAATGACTTTGTTAAAACTCCCTTTAAAATATTGATATGAGATAACAATGGTTCGACTGCATTGTGAATTTGGACACCTTTAAAGCAAGATTGATCAAAATTGATGAGCATATTTCCATTTCTGATGACAACCCCATTCTACGCTCACTACAATCACAGTTCCTTATGTGGAATTATTTTAAAATTTCTGGAGACTGTATGTCAACAAATATACAAAGGTTGCCACCACCAAGTGCACCTAAAGTGTTACCTGAGTATTCAAGCTTCATCAAGTATTATGCTCCATGTAACTGAACCAAAAGCAACGCCAAACTTTTTTGCTACTACTGGGTAACTGTTAAAGAATATGCCAATTCTTCAGGATGTAATATGTCTATTCCAACAATGGACTAGAGATCAAAATTAATAGGCTGACTTGGTGGAAGTGCAGGAGTTGGCAGAAGTCATTTCATCAAAGCTCTGCTTCTAATTACTTGACTTTGAAATTGACCAATCATTGTGATGGTGTGTGCCAGCATGGGGAATGCTACAGTGAACGCTGAAGGGCTTATAGCTTAATTACTATTTACACTACTCAGCTTAACCTTCCGCGGTCACCCTATCACATAGATAAACAGATTAAACGATTTGTTATTTTTGAAACTTCTCATTATTAATGAAGCCAGCACGAAATCTCAGAATCTGTTAGGAAAAATTGATCAATGCATTCTTCTGCTAAAGTAAAAAATCACACCCCTTAAAGATGAAATCCACATTCCATCTAATGAAGACTGTATTCAGCTTGAACCAATAACTGGTGCTTTATGCTTCAAACCACAGCTGCATCCAAGCACAGCTTTTTGATGGTTACCTGTTCTACTCACAGTTAACTATTCCTGTTTCCTTAATGTTGCTACGCGTCATGCTGATGACCACCCGTTTAGACTTATTCTTTCACAAATTTGGTTAAGAGCTGCTACTAATTGCACTTTAGAGAACATTAAATGTCAACTCTTAGTCAATTGCTAAACATGCCATCCATGTTAATTCTTCCTCATCCTCATTACTTCAAATGCACTTTATGTATCAATCAACTATGCTTTCTTCTGCTATCTTAAAAATTAAATGTTACTATTCCATATCAATTTGTTGCCATTGTTACAACTGAGCAACAATCAACATTATTGCAATTTGAACATCTGAGTCTACACATCTTGCATGATGAATTGACTTTCTTTGTCCCTTAACTTTATATGGACCACCTGTCATGTGCACAAAGAATATTAGCTGGTAATGCAAATTGGTTAATGGATTCTTTTAAAAAGTGATTGGCTTTCAGTTTCCTCATCATTGTTTCCATAAACAAGTCAACATTGAGAGTAATTCCCTGCACAGTTAAAAAAATCGCCTCATCCTTGGCTTATATCGTTTATGTAAATCTTTTAGCAGAAATAGTAAAGTTGTATCCATGATTACCTCCTGGTATCATTTCCATTTTTTAGCACTAGGTGGTCCCAACCTAAAGGGGGATACACCGATCTTACCTCCTGGTATCATTTCCAAATAACCCTTTTCTTAGCATTTCTTCCAATGGACAAGATGTCAAAGAGTAGTTGGATGCTTTTCTTAGGACATAATGTGATACAATGGCTTACCCATCTTAAGGCTGGTTCATGCCTAAAGGAACATTAATCCATAAATAAGGTATAAGAGTGTAACTTATTGAGTAACAAATAGTATTATTTAAATCACTAAGTGTAATCACGATTTTTAAAGAGTAGTAGGCAAATATCACATGTTAGTGTAGTAGTAGATTCAGAAATTTTTGAGGTGATGGTAAATTTACAAGTTTGGAGTTTTATAAAATCAGAATTTATCATTTAAATAAAGAATGAGATTAGTAAAGGTATTACAGTTAAGCTTCCATTATCTGCTATTAGTAACCAACAGACATAAGGCTAAATTTTGGCAAAAGATTATAAATGGGACTTATAGGAGTTGAAATAGTGAATACAACCTCACACTAAATAAGATGATAACAAGTTAGAGGAAATTTCTTATCTCATTGGCCATTGGAGCAAAAAATGGGGTGATTTATCAGTATTCATTTGGTTGTGTATTTGGCATTGTTAACAGAAATTACTTGTGCTTTATTAAAATATTATTCGTAATTTTAGGCTTTAGGCCCAATAAACGTCAATAGACAAATTTTCATTAAAAATTCAGGCCTTGATCCCAATAATACATCAATTAGTTAATATAAACCAATGTTGGTATCAGTAATATTTAAGTTGACATTATTTATAGTAATAGAAGGTAGCCCTAAAATTGAGGCTTCACAAAAACTAGTGCAAAGCCTGACAGTGATCCTCCAAGCCTCAACTGGTGGTGACAATGATTTCTCCAGGGTGAATATGAAGCTTCCACAACATATTCCTAGGTAACCTGGTTGCTTGAGTCAAGGTAGGTCTTTTCCATGCTGGTGGGATTCAGTTCATCATAAACTGGCTAGATCTCAACAAGGGAAAGCGAACCAAGATGGTTTTGCATCATTAGGCAAATTAAGTCGCAGGGCTTTATTGTGTAGGCTGAAAGGATGAATCACAATAGTTATTTCAGATAATTGAGATTAAAATTATATGGACAACCTTAGAGAGAAAGGAGTGCGAAAAATGGGCAGAAATATTCTGGCGAGGCAATTGCATATAAATGGCTGTATTTAGGCTAGTTAGTTAAAAGATAGAGGTGGTGAGCAGTGGCATGATTTTTGGGCTAAAATTTTAGTTCAGTTGACTGCAATTGCTTATCAAAACCAGTGTTGGGTCAGCTTTACAAAAGCTTATTGAGCCATTTTTGGAGATAAAATAAAACATAAAATATTCAAGGTAATTTAAATTTTTATTATCATGTTTTTTTCGTCATTTATAATTTTTGTTGCTTTTTTAATTATATAATAAATTAAACTAAAAGCACAAAATTATAATTTGTCAGTAATTTATATTAGCAATGGCATGCAAAAATATTGTTGATGCATTTTAAGGTATTAAGTTCAGGTAAACCACTAGAAAAGCGTAGGCCTCATCAAAATCATTTCATGTTGGCTGATCAGTGTGTTGGCAACAACAAGTAAGTTAAATTAACTTATATATAAGATAAAGCATTATCTCAGCATGTTAATGGAGACTGTCAAAGTGCAAAGCGTTTAACTCACCTTGTCAGTCTTGTGGAGTCCTTGGCAAAAATATTTATGGATTAAGCTAAAAATAAATTATAACGTTGTCAGATTAGTGACAACTGGTAATAATAATATATTTGTTGCAAAGGTAATTCTTCCTAGATTGTCTGGAAATGAATATTTGGGTACTCAGAGAAACCTGGTTGAACAACAGAAAATTAAGAATCAACCTCTATTAAATGTTCAGAGGTTCTTTTGATAAAATTGAGTGGGGACTTAACCTCATTATGTGGTTCAGAGATCCCTCTTCTCCAGATAAAAATAGAACTTACCCTAGTAATAGGAGATTAAGCGGGTCTAAGAGATTGTTGTCCTTAGGATGATAAACAATTTTACAGTGGCCGCTTAGAGTCTCCCTGTAGTGAGCTCCACTATCAGCATAATTGCTGATGGGACAAGCCTTGAAGGAGTATTTAGATGCTTTACCAGGACCTAATGTATTACAATGGGCTTAATCATATTAAGGCTGGTTTAGAGGCTCAAGGGAACATTAACCCTTAATTAAAGTTTAAGATGATAGTTTATTAAGTGAATAATTGTACTATTTAAAGTACTAGGTGGAATCAGAATTATGATGAGTGATAGGCGAATATCACGTGTAAGTGTGAAAGTGGATTTAGAAATTTAGGAGGTGATGACACAGCCTAAGTTCAGAGTAGGAGTAGATCAGGATTTTTTATATATAAGGCTGGTCTGAGATTATTAATGGCTACAGAGTATGGTGGTTTCCATTGTCTTCTATTAAGAATCCAACGGGCAGTAAGGCATATAAGGTTACATAAGATTATAAATTGTGGCGAATCAGAGAGATGAAATAGTGAATACAACCTTGCACTTAGTATTAGGATGATAATAAGTTAGTTAGGGAATTATTTTCTACCTCATTGACCAGTGGATCTAAGCCTCAAAAAACTACCTTTGCGTCTTAATTGAGAGGAATTCCCATTTAGAACCAAGAAGGGGAGAAATCCAGAAGCCTTCCTTCTCATCACCCTGGGCAATTTAGCCCATGTGGTGAATAAGAAATGGGTAACAGCGTAACCTTTAAAATTCGCGCAATTTCCTCCTCCATTCACCACCCAAGAGTTGAGAAAATCCGGGGGGTTTCCAGGAGGTGGCAGTGGTCAGAAGCCATCGCCAGCAGAAGGTTGGCGGCAATTGTCCCCAAGAGTAACCCTTTGCAAGTTTTAGTTCTGCTATTAAAGATAAGGTGATATCTGGAATGAATAAATCAATTGGATTAGTTTTGTCTTGAAATTTCCCATCCGCCATTTTCCCCCATCCTTAGTACAAACAAGCCCATTTTCAACAGTTACAGGCGTGTTAAAACCTTTCCCCACCCAACGTAGCTGGTTACATATGGCCTGGCCGTGGGCTCAACCTGCTGGCCCCTAAAGTAGTCGACATCATTGCACCAAGCACAATTGTGGCGTATTAAATATTCTAACAAGAAAATTTAATGCAATCCAACTGGGCAGTTGCATCTGAGTTGGTATTAGCTATTATTTATAAATGTTGATCTGCCAAGCCCAAATCAAGAAACATTCTTGACAGTAGTGTCCTTAGTATCAGTTTCTAATTTAGTGAGCATATAAGGCAGTGGTCCCCAAATGTACCACTGTTACTCCATTTTTCCTTCTGATACTTTTTAAAAACAGAAAATTAATAAAAAACCCAAATTCATTTGTGAAATTAAGAAGTCTGCTTTCTATTTAGTGATTTTGCTTTTCAATTTTTGAGATTCCCTAGCTAGTACTCATGGTTTCCCTCTTCCTTTTTCATCCATCAATATGGTTGGCTGTACCTGAGGTCTTCTGGATGGCCTTCTGGGTGGTCACACACCCTGAGTCACAGGACATTCTTATTATTATCAATACACTCTATAACAGTGGTGCAATAATGTGGTGATTTTTTCTAAATTTGTTTGGTTATGCATTCAGCGCTATATCAGGAAAAATTGTTTGTTGCTTTATTCTAATACTAATAGTGATTTTGGGCCTTAGGCCTGATAAATATCTATAGATTAATTACTATAATAAATTTAGCATTTATCCCAATAATGAATCAATTTGTTAATATAAACCAATGTTGATAGCAGTAATATTTAAGTCAACATTAATTAAAGTAATATAAGGTAACCCTAAATTCAAGTCTTCACAAAAACTAGTTCAAAGCCTGACACCTTCCATGAAAAGATGTCCAAATATTACTGCCCAGTCGCTCATTCAGAGTCTCCATAAAACAGCCTCTATTAGTCTCAGCTATGCGCTCACCATTATTAAGTGTCAAGGTTTGCATTGGATGTCATTACCTTGAGTCCTCTTCTCCATGCCACCCATTGTAGTACCAAAAGAACTGCTACCCTGTATGTGGCGCTCTCTCAAGAACGCAAACTTTGTAATGTTTCACTTCTTCAACATTTGACTCCATCTTATTTGTAATACTTTACACCTTCAAGTGAACGTGTATTAAAGATACACGGTTTTGCTCATTAGATTCTGGTTAAACCACTGAAGATGGTTAGTAGGCTTCATTTGAAAGCTTCGTGATACCTAACAGATTAAAAGGTGGCAAAAAGTAAAATATAGTAATTAATGGCAATTTTCCCATTATTCATTAAAAAATAAACTATTTTCTCTCATCCCTGTAACAATTTAAGATTAACATAGAAGTTCTTAAGGTTAGGACCTAAGAAATCAATTATGCCTGCGGTTGTGATTTCCAGGCAGCCTTTAAGATGGTACCACAGCAATCTCAAGCATTGTCATGAACTCTCAAGACTTCTTTGCTTCTTTCATTAGCTTCTCTTATAAAATAAGGGGAGTTCAGGGTAGTTGTTTGAACTACTGGTGGTTGAGGCCTCTTATGCCCACCAGGAGACCTCTAGGGGAAGCATTGACACTTTCTGGAAACTTTGGGTTTCAATCAATCTTCCTCAGGCTTCCCACTCATAGGGTAGCCCATTAGATAAAGTGCTTTATTGCAATTTTCCAACTTAATGGTTATTGTTGGTCTTAAAATCTGAGGATTGCTCGATTGAACAATTTGATCCTGCACACTTAATTGGGTTGAAGTTTGGCCAAATGATCCTTATTTTACCTACGGATTACAGTATTTTGACCGTTTGGAAGCTCACTAGGCGTATAAAAATAGCACTGACCCTTCTGGTCGATTTTGGGCTCAATTTTCCCTTCATATTTGGGAACTTCTACTGAGGCAGGCAAAGTTACAAGCTGTGGATTCTGAAATTCCAGCTTGTTGACACTCTTCAAAGGAGACTTCAGAGGAAAAACCAGTAAAAAGATTAAATAAAATAAGACTTTATTTAGACTCTATTATTTGATCTTTATCCATTAGGCCAGGCGCCGGTATTTATACCTCTAGGGTATCTCCTGGCCACATTTGAGCGTGCAATTTCAACAGATTATTTTTCACCTCAGTTTGGCCCTTGAAATGATATGACCAAAAACTATTGCTAAGATTATTGGTGGCAAAATACTCTCTTATTTGGGAGGATTCTGCGACAGAAATCGCAATAAGAACGTGCAAAATTGTCCTAGGATCCTGTCAGATTCTGGTGATTGACTTGAAAATAAACCTTTGACAGCCATCAAATTGGGCCAGTTATCCTTTCAATGCTTGAGCTAACACCTTAACTCTCACATCAAAGCCTATTTTAATTACACAATTCAGGCTAAATATCTCAACTTCAATTCAATCAAGTACTTTACAATAAGCTCAGGCCAAATTTGCTTGCACATTATGGCTGATTATCTATGCATCAAATCTCAGCAATTGGTCCCAATTATCAGGAACACAAACAAACAAGTATACAAAATCATTTGGGACTGACCCAAAGTTAACATTTAAAAGTCCCATGGACCATCAGATAAATGAAAAATGTAATCAATTTCCCCCTCTAGGGTGAAATTTGTATGTCAATCTGCATAATTGGCATGATAGCACTTGCACATGGACTGCCCAAAAATGGAGTACCTAATGCTATCAAGAGAGAGGCCTACTGATGTCCCAATTAGGGGTATGTCATTTACTTTAATTGATGCAAGAATTTCATAGAAGGTGTATTTTGTCAGCAGTATGAGAAACTCAAATCAAGAAGATCCTAGGACAAATTTGCATGTTTTTCACAATTTTTGTACCTGAAATCCTCCCAATTTTGAGAGTAATTTGCCACCAATAAACTTAATAAAAAGTCTCAGTCATATCAGTTCAAGGGCCGAACTGAGGTGGTAAAATATCTGTTGAAATTGCATGCTTAAATGTGGCCAAGAGATGCCCTAGAGGTATAAATACTGGCGCCTGGCCTAATGACTGATTATCAAATAAATACCTTCTAATAAAATATAATATATTTCAACTTTTTATCAGTTTTCTCATCTGAATCTTTTCTTCTGAGAAGTTTCAACAAGCTGGAAGTACTGATCCCCAGTTTTTATCAAAACCTGCCAGTGAAGAAGTTCTCAATTGCGTTGGCAAATTGAGCCCAAATTTGACCAGAAGATTCTTGGCTATTAAAATAGGCCTAGTGAGTTTCCAAATGGCGAGAATATTATAAGGCAGTGAAATATTGAGGATCAATCTATGGAACTCGTCCCAATTAAGTGTGCAGGATATAAATAAACAAGCAAGCGATTCTCAGGTTTTTAACAACTGGTGCTCACTCAAAACTGTTGAAACTCTCTGAAATGGACCCACACAAACAGTTCCTGTCAGATTCAGCCAGACGAGAAAGTTACAATGAGATGGAATTTAGTGACAGGGAGATCTTAGATAATTTTAATACTAACTGCCAAGGCTCTGAAGTGGGTACCTCCTACTCCCTGGATTTTATTAGGCGGGGGAGCTCATGCTGATACAACCATCCTGAGTGATCTTACATCTTTAAGCATAAAAGCTATGTTGTAAACCCTATATCAGGGTTTTAGGATTGGTACTTCACAAATCGATCCCTCCTTCAGCCTGTTCTACTAACTTAAGGATTGGGCGCTCAAAATGGGGATATATATGAAGTACTGCGATGCAACCATGGCACCTCTTGCAAAACGTCTCACAGACAGTAAAGCAAATAATGAATTCTTGGTTAACTTTAGTTCAACCCTCAATTAAGCATACCCAACTGAATCATTGCTAGGCAAAATCTGGAATTCACAGAAATCTACCGTGTGCAAGGGGAGGAACAATCTTCCCAAAATACTCTACTGGAAAAACTAAATTTCCAGTTTTTCTGAAGTCCGAAAGGCAAATGTGGATAATATGGGACTTGCCAATGAAGCTCATGGGATATAAAAACACTATTGATGAGCTTCTAAACAAAGGAGTCCATAAGATAGCCACCGAAGTTCTTGCTCACCATGGGCTATCACTTGATTGGGTACAGAACATGAATAACCACTGTAAAAAACTGGAAGCCCCAGTCTGATTACCTATTATCTCAATCAAAACGACTTACAAACATGTCACTTTGGGCCAAAGAAATTACCTGTAGTTAATGTAAAAGTTAATGACTTTGAGGAGTATGTTTATGCCAAGCTGGATACTATAAATAAAAACTTCGAAGACCTTGCAGCAAAACCAGTTGTCCCATATAGGGATGAAGAGGATACCCAGATCAAAGAGGGAATTTCAAAATTTGAGCTGTGGTGTCAAGATTGCAAGCCATAAATCTTAAAATTACATAGGATAATTGGGAACTCATAATGCAATTATCAACTTAAATTCCTGAGAAGAAAGTATGGCCAAAGATTAAAAAGCATAATGACCAATCAAGCTTTATTCAAAGAGGAGTATGACAACTTTAAAAAGAATTTGAATTCCTCAAAAAGCAAGGCTGCCAGTGCTCACCCAGCTTTGACAAAATAGAAATAGGAAAAATATCTGCTTATTCAGCAAAAAACATTTTGAAAAACAACTAAGGGCCAAATTCAAGAATTAGAATCCTCTAGTTTGGAGCAATATCATTAAATCAAATCATCAGAATTTGACACTGATGCAGAAATTGATATTTCATAATCTGTTCTATTCCCAGAGACCTGGCATTAATCCTGACTCCAGATACTCCCCAACGGGAAAGAGGGCCAATTATGAGTAATGATACTCCAAGACATCCAAGAAGAAGTACAACCCTTATGCCTAAAACAGTGCGAGATGACTTTAAACCATTGTATTTACCAAAGTTTGATAAAGATGGGAACGTTCGCTCTTTCCTCAAACTATTTGAAAAAGCAATGAGGGGAGCATCATACCATGCAAAAGGATCAGCACTGATTTAACTCACTTGATGCCCATAGCTGTGATCTCAGTATGCCCTATTTGGGTGACGATTGGTCTTATATGGATGCCAAAATTGCAGTGACAAAATAGTTTGTAGGGCCTGAGAAATTAGAAATCCAAAAACGAGAGCTTATTAATATTGAATTCAAGCAGAATGAGACTATTAAGGACTTTGCAGATAGATTTTTCCATGAGGCACAAGTTCTGCGTGGGTGCAACATAAAAGATAAGTTTGACGCCAAGATTGCAACGGAGCACGCAATTATGCCCTTCTGTGAACTGCACAATGTCATGCTACCTGCATTCAATGGAAGCTTGAAAATCCAAGAGCTTACCAATAACTTGAGAAGCTGTTCCCGTAATTTCAATACCCCTAATCGGGCCAAAGATCAGCAAAAATCCCAATTTTTGGGCCCAAAAAGCATCCTTTGTCCAATCAGGGAAAAAGTTTCCAACCCATGAACCAAAAGTTCGAGAAAACGCAGTAAAAATGGCTGATTACATGTCACTACTGTGTTCAAAAGGGGCAATTTGCTAGCCCATACTACAGACAGAACTAACGAAAGTCCTGGGGTAAACTTTAGTTTATAAATTAACAGTGAAAGTGAGGCGGGAAAAGAGCAGGTGAAGTAGAGGCAGAATGCTCTAACTCCACCGATGTTCAAGACATTCCATCTGAACCTGGTGTGCTTTTTAGGGCCAAAGATGTTGCTGAAGATAACCTCCACCATATCATGGTTAATGATTTTAAGATGGTCACTACTCAGGCCACAGCAAAAGCAACTAAACCCTTGAAATTTTCAAAGAAGCCCGAGCAGAAGTATTAAAACCTTATGTAAATCAGATTGTTGATCAAGGTTTAGACCTCCAACCCAAATCTTTGACCAACCAACTTAAGCTTGACAATGTTCAAGTAGCTAATCCCATGAAGACCTTAGCAGATAACTTCTCATATATTTGCTTAAGTCTGAAATCACACATGAAATCGAGCAGCAATCACAGCATTCATAAAATAAATACCTCTGAAAACTACTCTGAATGTACTTATGTGGATATAGCAGTAAACAAGTGCAAGTTCAGGCCATTGTCAATAGTTATGCTCCTGTCAATATAGTCAGAACAAAGTTGGTTATAAACTTAATATTGCGCCTGATGTTGCCCACATTCAGGAATATGGTACATCTGGAGAGCATACAACTAAATCACTGGGCGCATATAAAACCATACCTCTCAGATTCAGGTCTATTGTAGTAACGGCACCTGCTATAGTGTTGCCAAATACAAACTATGATATCCTAATTGGGACTGATTTCCCAAGGAGATATGGATTTGTTACCAATCATAAGGATGATACTATCACCATTCTTGGCCAGTCTAATCCACTTTACTATAACTGAGATAGGGAAGTTGAAAAAAAACCCAGCCTATTCATAAATCTGGCCTACAAAGATGGAGTAGTCCCAATTGAGTATGTCAAAGCGCGGTCAAAGATAAAAGCACTACCCACTCAAATCAATGAGTCAAAGGACATTCCACTTTGATCAAATTAGCATATTACTATACAATCTGGAGATTAAGTTATCGTCCTGATGGGACTAACAATTATTATCCTGGATGGACTTTATGGTAAAGTATATCAACCATGGTCTAAATCTCGATTTGAACTCAACATTTTCCCTGGTATTATTATCTGGGCCATGAAGAAATACATATCTTATGTGCAAACCTGAAAAATCAGCTTTTCTCCATCAAGAGACATCAAAATATCACATTTCTACATCTGATCCCTACCCCAAAAATTCACTAATTACATAATTTTGGAACTTTTATCAAACTAGGGCTCCAAATAAGGATCTACTCAGCATAAATAATGTTGTCCCTAGGGCCAATTTAAGCAACCTGACCAACTCTGAGAGAGCCAAGATCAGGAGTTATTCTCTAAATATCAGGAAATATTTGCACAAGATGATTTTTACCTGGGATGTGCTAAGGGTGTCGTCCACAATATTGATGCTGGAGATCATAAACCAATTTGATTATGCCTGATTAGATGCTCAAAATCACCAGAAGAAGCTGTATCCAAGGAGATTAAGGAACTCCTCGATTGTGGCATTTTTTTTCCTTCAAAAAGTCCATGGGCAGCACCAGCCTCAATAGTGAAGAAAACGGATGTAAACAACTGAGTATTCATTGATTATTGGAAGCTAAACAACATCACAAAGAAGGACTCATACCCTCTGTCATAAATTGATTATGCCTTGGATAAGTTATGGGACATGAAGTTCTCAGCAATGGACCTTATCAGCGGGTATTAGCAAATAGATATTCCTAAAGAGGAGCTCAAGAAATGTGCAACTATAACCCAAGAGGGTCTATCTCAGCTGACGAGAATGCCTCAAGGGCTATGCAATGCCCCAGCTACATTCCAACGGGCAATGGACACAATCCTGGGAGATTTGAAATTTTTATGTGTACTAGTGTACCTTGATAATATCAACGTTTTCAGCCACACTTTTGAAGACTATCTTGAACACTTACAGGAGGTTTTCAGAAGGCTAGCTGCTGCAAGCTTAATAATCAATCCCAGAAGATGTCAGTTTTCAAAGACCAACTGGAATACCTCAAATTTGTGATTGATAAAGTGGGTCTTCGGCCCCAACCCTCTAAGCTGAATGCCATCTTTAAAATGAAATATCTGAATCCAAGCTCAATATTCAAGTTATCCAAGGCATGATCAGGTACTATCACCAATTTATCGCCAACTTTGCACAACTTAGAGAGCCGCTTTTCTATCTACTTAAAGATAAGGTCCAATAAGACTGGACTCCAGCTTGCTAGGGTGAATTTGACCAACTTCAATCAGTCCTAATAGGCGCTGTTCTCAATACCTAGACTTTGATCGCAAATTTATCATCCAAACTGGTTCATCCCAAACATCAGTAGATGTGTTATCCAAATTTTGGAGAAGACGGTGAAGAACATCCAGGTGCCTTCACTTGTTGACTTTAACGTTCATGAAAGAAACTACACGGTGATGGAACAAGAATGCTTAGCTGTCACATATGCTTGCTAGCAATTTTGGGTCTACCTTCATGGCACTCATTATAGAGTTGTTACCGCTCATGCTTCCCTTAGTTAGTGTAACTACTTAAGAGAACCTGAGGGCTGATTAGCCTGCAGGGCGTTGAAATCTCAAACTTATGACTATACCATTGAGCATCGAGCTGAGGCAAAACATTAAAACGCCAATTGACTATCCTGACTACCCACCATTGCAAAACATAGTTGGGCTGCCAATGAGTTGTTTATATAAATGATCAGCAGAGAGTATCAGGATGAGCTTGAATCCATCCAAAAAAAAATTTTATATCTATGGAAAAATACACCCATCAACAATGGGACGCTTTACAGATCATTTAGGGAAAAAAGTATATTTTCAAGACCCTCAGCCTGAAATGACCTAATAATGGCGGTGCATAAGGCCATAGGGCATGGTGGATTCAAAAGAATAAAAGAGCATCTGAAGCAATTTTACTATTGGGAGTCAATGCATTTCAACATCCAAGAAATGTTAGAGTGCTGTGGAGAGTGCTAAGGCAAAATACCGTTCTGAAAAAGAACATCTTACCAGCTTGTTCAGCCCAAGTTTGCCTGGCACGCTGTATCTATCGATGTTTTCAGCCCACTTCTAACAAAAAATATGAAGGCTAAGTACATAATCATAGCCATCGACCACTTGACCAAATGGGTCAAGTCCAAGGCCATTTGGAAAACTGGAGTGGCAACTACCACCACATTCGTCCTTGGAAACATCATCCACAAACAATGGATGTCTCCAGGTATTCTGACTGATAATGGACCTAACTTTACTGCCAATGTCCTTGCCAAGCTCAACCAATTAATGGGAGTACAAGGTGTGCTTTCATCCCTATACCATCCTGAAACTAATGGAACTGTTGAGTGCGCAAATGGGACGTTGGTGAACATTATCTGGAAATTAACATTGGCCAAACCATCTGAATGGAGTATTTATCTAAGTTCAGCAGTCAGTGCCTACAATATCTCCTACCATTCATCAACCTTGATGTCTCCGTTTCAATTATTATATGGAAGAAATCTGGCCCTATCAACACTACTATATTTGGCCCTAGAGGAACCTGGCGAAAACACTTGTACTCAGTACATCAAGAAGCTTACAGATGCTTTAATCAGACTACAATCTCATGTCTTCAACAATTTTATTGAGAAAAAGACCTGACATCAAAAGGACTTAGAAAATTGCTACATACTGGCCAAATTTGAAGGTAACAACGAAGTTCTATTTTGCAACACCCATAGATTGGCTGATTGCAAAAGTTAGATTGCATCTGGGTTGGTCCATTTGAAGTGATTGAGAAGACATCTAAGTTCATATACACAATTAAGGATATTAGGACCATCCATATATACAATTGAGTCCATTTAAAATTCCTAAGAAGTCCAATAAGCGGGCCAATTAAGAAAAGAAAAAGTAAAAAAACAAAAACAAAAAAAACATTTATATATATAATAACAGTTTATTCTAATTAATACTTTAGTACGCACTTGAGGTTGGGGAGAGGATCCAACTTCAGACTCAATAGGCATTCAGGCCAAAATTAACAATAAGAGGATCATACTTTAGATTCATCTTGCATTTGGGCTTAAGTTACCAAATAGAAGACCCAACTCCATGCTCATTGAGAGTTCAGGCCAATGGTAACATATCAATGAAGGCTAGTTGGGAATCTTAGGGCTTATGTTTGGGTCAAGTAGGGAGAAATATCAGATTCTGGTGGTTGAAGTGAACATAAAACTGTGACAACCATCAGATCGGGCTGATTATCCTTTCAATGATTGAGCTAACACCTTGACTTTCACATCAAAGCCTACTGCAATTACAAAGTTCAGGCTGAATATCTCAACTTCAATTCTATCAAGTACTTTATCAATAAACTCAGACCAAATTTGCTTGCACATTATGGCTGATTATCTATGCATCAAATCTCAGCAATTGGTCCCAATTATCAGGAACACAATCAAACAACTAGTATACAAAATCATTTGGGACTGACCCAAAGTTAACACTTAAAAGTCCCATGGACCATCAGATAAATGAAAAATGTAATCAATTTCCCCCCTCTAGGGTGAAATTTGTATGTCAATCTGCATAATTGGCATGATAGCACTTGCACATGGACTGCCCAAAAATGGAGTACCTATAGCTATCAAGAGAGAGGCCTACTGATGTCCCAATTAGGGGTATGTCATTTACTTTAATTGATGCAAGAATTTCATAGAAGGTGTATTTTGTCAGCAGTATGAGAAACTCAAATCAAGAAGAATTTAGGACAATTTTGCATGTTTTTCACAATTTTTGTACCTGAAAACCTCCCAATTTTGAGAATATTTTGCCACCAATAAACCTAGCAATAGGTCTTGGTCATAACATTTCAAGGGCCAAACTGAGGTGGTAAAATATCTGTTGAAATTGTGTTTTTGAATGTGGCCATGAGATGCCCTAGAGGTGTAAATACTGACGCCTGGTCTAATGACTGGTTATCAAATAAATACCTTCTAATAAAATATAATATATTTCAGCTTTTTATTAGTTTTCTCATCTGAATCTATACTTTGGAGAAGTGTCAACAAGCTAGAAGTACTAAATCACCAGTTTGTATCAAAACCTGCCTTGGAAGAAGTGCCCAATTATGTTGTGAAAAATAAGCCCAAATTCAACCAGAAGAGTTGGGGCTATTTAAATACGCCTAGTGAGTTTCTGAACGAAAGAATATCATAAGGCACTGGCATTATTAAGGATCAATATATGGAACTTTGTCCTGATTAAGCATGCAGGATAGTAATAAACAAGCAAGTGATTCTTGGATTTTCACAGATCCTCTCAATTTGAGTTTTGTCATACTACTGATGAATTACATCTTCTTTGAAATTTTTGGCATTGATTAAAGTAAATGATGCACCCCTAAGTGGGATGTCAGCTTGTTACTCTCAATAGCACTAGGTACTCCCTTTTGGGTAGTCCATGTGCAAGTGCTATCATTCCAATTATGAGAATTGACATACAAATTTATGCCTTAGGGCAGAAAATTGATTACAATTTACTATATCTATTTGTCCATGAAATTTTTAGAAATTATCTTTAGGTTGATCCCCTGAACAATTTCTTATGCTGAATATTTAATATTATGCCCAATTAGTCGGTACCAATTGCCAAGTTTTGTTGCATATATAATTGGCCTGAATGTGCGAGGATTTTTGGCCCAATCTTTTGATAAAATGGTTGAATTAAAATGTGATTAAGATAATCAGCTTAAGTCATGTAATTGCAATAGGCTTTAAATTGAGAATTAAAATATTGGCTTGAGTTTTGGGAGAATAATTGGCTTGATCTGTTGGTTGTTGAAGAGTTTATTTTCAGGCCAACTACTAGAATCTGAAATTTCCCCCACTTGACTCAAACATAAGCCCTCAGATTCCCAATTAGCCTTCATTGATCTTCATCATTTGTTAATTTTGTCCCAAACTTCTGATAGAATAGGCCAAATGCATAGCCTTAACTTTGTCCCTAATTGCTGATGATCTGGAGTTGGATCCTCTCCACATCCTCAAGTGCAAACTAAAGTATTAATTAGGTTGAAATTATTATATATATACTAGCTGATTTACTCATGCTTTGCTACGGTGTCTACATAATTCAGATATTCAATTTTATTAAACTAGATTTTATATTATAGATAAAACAAAATCACTCAGCCAAATCTAATTGCTCAACTAAATCAACCAAAAACCCCCAACCACTCAATTAAACTAACTAAACTTATCAAATTAACCATAAATAATCTCCCTTAAAACTAAGCTGTGTCCTATTGATTCGACCAAAAGCCATTAACCACTCAGCCAAACAAGAGAAACCTATTGAATTAATTAAATAACACCAACATGATAACTGAAACATCACTTTATAATTGAAATTCATTGAGTATGTTACATATATTCCAAACTACTAAATCAACTTCTACTTAACTTGCCAAAATTATTTTATTAATTAGGTGAATCAAATTAGGTAGTTTTTAAATATATAAACCCAACATCCAGATACCCAAGCTTTGCTACAGTATAAAGTTACCAGATGATAAGCTCACATTGTAGCCTATAGGCTGTGCCAGCACAAATCTTGAGCCACAATTACTAATAGCTTCGCTGTTGCCCTCGTGGCTGAGGAGCTGATTATCCTACTTAATCTACTTAAACTCTAATACTGATTTTTGTTAAGTTTCAGGTGAGCAATTTGGTGAATTATTAGATAATATTCGTTAATTCATACCCACTCA